>OY987314.1:4539267-4637293 GCA_963920655.1 Geranium rotundifolium | reverse complement strand
TCTCTCTTTTTGTTTGCTAGTTTTGATTGTTGCTTAAAGGTGTGTTTGGTCATTTCATAATGATTAACTTGTGTGAGTTTCTATGCAGTGGTGTTACAAGTCGGAAAGAAATGAATGCGCCCAATTTTCTAGAAATAGGGGCAGCAGCTTTACTTGTAGGAGACATGGAGGCTAAAATGAAAGGCCAGCCTTGGAAATATTTTGGAACTGCTGATATGCCTTATCTTGATCAACTGTTGCAGCCTTCACCAGTGACAACAGTTACCAATTCCGCTTCTGCTCGTTCTCATTTGAGGGCAATAACAGCATCTAAGCGCACTAAGCCAGGCCCTTCTGAAATTTGGCATGACCTTCTTACTCAAAACTACTTTCTCAAATGCCTGCTATATTCCTTACCAATCAATTTCCTGCCTTTGCTTATAGCTAAATCATATTACAGTTCACTATGTCCGTTGCTATTTTGCTATATAGGATTTATTTGACTTGCATTTTCTTTCCTCAAAACCCTAGTTGTTACATGGCGAGGCCATTATCCCGAAAACTGGGTTTTGTGTATACGGGGACATGGGGGGTGGGGTACCTTATCCACTTAGATTTGTGTTAATAGATGCTTTCGAAACTGAATCCCTGGCAGAAAACTGACCAATTAAGGAAAACTGAGAAAAGCAATCCTTGGGGAGATATGTTTAGCTTAGTTCAACGTTGACTTTAAGTCATGGTAATGAAAAAGGGAACCTTAAAGCAGATGCGCAGATGCAATGTGGGAGAAAGAATGAGAAATAAACTTTTGGCTGACATGCCAAGTCTTTTCCACCAATTATATCTTATATGTCAGATGGAAACCAGTTAACAACTTCACAAACCTTTACTAATAATTATATAACATGTTATAAGAAATGGAAAACCTTCTGCTTGTTTAGTAATGTTTTATTTAATGCTCCTGCACTGTAATTTGATAATAGGAATACCACTCTTAGTATTGTGCATGTTCTTTTCAGGGACGATTCTCCTGTGAGCACTTTCCGTCCACGTGCTCGACCACTCTTCCAGTATCGCCACTACAGGTACCACGTGCTCGACCACTCTTCCAGCATAACATTTATTTTCAGTTATTAAGTATCTCATGAACTTTTGCATTACTTCCTTAGACACTACAATTGTAGGAGCCTTTTGCGTTGGTCTCTCTCTTTATATTTTAAAAATATCCTCAGCATATGATTCTCTCTCCTCTCATAAGCAACTTGACTCATTTTTCCCGTCAGATGGTTTTCTTGAAGGTGGGTGTATTAGAATTGAATGGTATATCAACGATAGCCTTTTCCATATTGGGCCCAAAATTTTGTGAGGTTGTTTTCCTCCCGTTTACACTTTTCCATTTTCAATAACATTTCATAGTTGTGAACTGTGTTTAGGCCTTGTCATACTACCAATTTTGTTCACATATAATACTATAGTTTTGGAGGTTGATATAGTTCACAATCTTCTTGACTCTGATAAGACTTGTTTACATGGTCCAGATAAGAGAGCTTTTATTCCTCTAGAGGCTGCAGTCACCTTTTTATCATTATATTTATTAATTTTAGCAATCTCATCACCTTTCATTAAGTATAGTGAAGAAGATTGCAGGTTTGATGGTTTTAGATGTGCTCATTAGCACCTCCCTCTTTATGTGGCTTTGAATGTCGTGGAGTATTAGCCCTTAAATTCATTAAGATCGCAACAAACTGGGACGTTAATGAATATGAATTAAATCATCAGTTTGCCTAGTCTTTTTCGTCTGTCTCACAAGACATTTTAATATGGATCAGTGAACAACAACCCTTGCGACTGAACCCCATTGAAGTACATGAAGTTATTGCTGCAGTTTGCTCAGAGACATCCATACCTGTTGCTAATCTGATGACGGTGTCCTCCAGATTAAGCAATAGTGGCGGAAAGGCACCTATGGACGTGGCAGTGAGCGTCCTTATTAAACTTGTGATTGACATGTATGTTTTCATTTGCTTTTCAATTGGTCTGAAACCAGTCCTCTAAGAATTCTCTAAATGTCTATTGCATGCATATTGAATTTGGTATCTATAGTTGTATTACGGAGGCTTGAAAGCATAGTGTGGCCATTAATTACTTTTATACAGCTCATCAATTATTGTGAAAGAAAACTTGCTATTTTGTCTATTAAATGTAATGCTTGAGTATTTTACTGATCAGCGTTGTGCATTAAATGAAAAATGATTTAACTGTAGAGATCACTTACCTTGATACATGCATTATTATTTTTTCTGAAAAAAATTGTCCTAACATTTTCGGAGTGGGATAACTTGATACAAAATGGAACCATTATGTTGGCTGTTCAGGCATATTTTTTTTTTATAAATCTTTTGCCAACATTGCTTGCTCCGGCATGTTTTGTCTGTGGGTAGTTTTAAATAGGACAAGAGGCAATCTATGAAACAAAGATCAATATGATAATCGTTAGAATATTTATGTAATATTAGGGTTTGATTTGTTACCTATTAGTATTATGTTTCATTATCTATTTTGTTTCCTATTATTCCCTACATAAGGGAACATCATATTGTTTTTCAATATCTAGTAATCATCAATAATATTATATATTTCTACAATAATAATTAATTTCATGAATTTCCATCTTTGTTGGTCGAGTGAGCTTGGGCTGGTAACTTTATCTTTGTAACTTGCTATGCTTGCTTATCTTGCCTTCTTTTTTTCGGCGTGGCTTCTTTAATTGTTTATGTTGATGCATCAGTGGATTTTTCTTGTCTATAGGTATGTTCAAGATTCTGGGACTGCTGCTCCTCTCACCCTGTCTATGCTTGAGGTGCATCATCAAATAAAAATTAATTTCTATATTTGACAATGTAATAATTTTGCTTATGTTTATGAAACTTTCTTCCAGGAAATGCTTAATTCTCCTAGAATGGCTTGTAGAACACGTGCATTTGATTTAATTCTAAACCTTGGGGTTCATGCTCATTTACTAGAACCAATTGTTAGTGATGACTCTTCCATAATCGAGGAAGAGTATGCTGAAGAAACATTTTTCAATAACGAAGCTCAACTTACATCACGAGGAAGGATAAAAGCAGATCCCTTTAAGATGGACATTTCCTCAGCTATTGATGATTTTGAGTCTTGGATTTTGAATATTTTATATGAGGTTCTTCTTCTTCTTGTTCAGGTAAATCTTCTTCTTCCTTGTTTTTCAATGTTGGTCATTTTTCCGAGTTTCACTGTTTTTATTTTGTAAGTAAAGAATCATATACTTCATTAGCTATCTCAAGAAGGCCTGAGCTTTGTTTTGTTCAAGAGTGCATTGCTGCTTTGGCATTGGATATTTAACACTTCCCTTTTAAGTTTACAGCCTTTTTTGTTTAACATATTGCTATGCTGAATCTTTGGGAATAATAATTCTATAATCATTGTATTTTCGTAATGTTTATTTTCAAACCTGAGCGGCAACTCTTATGTGAAAAGTAGCCAATTAATTGCTACTATCTGACTAATGACATTTAGATGTTAATTATATTCATCATGGCATCGTCTGATGAAGAGTTAGGACGTGGAACTATTTCATAACATAAACCCAAAATAGAGAAAGCTGACAACGTTTTACGGCCATGTAAATTGCCTAGTAATAAAAGTATTATTTCATCTTGCAAATGATATTATGCCCTCTACCTTGTCTCTTTGCTCTTATACTCTGCTCATTGGTGCTTATTCTGTGTCATCATTTTAATACAGATAGAAGAGAAGGAAGAATCTGTTTGGGCATCTGCTCTAAGCTGTTTACTTTATTTTGTCTGTGATAGAGGGAAAATCTTGAGACGCCACTTAAAAGGTCTTGACATACGGGTGAGTCCATTTTTTGCCTAACTTCTATCTGATTGGTCATGGAATAACTTTTTTGCAGCCATTATGATGTTTTAGTCAGTGAGGAGTTGTGTTCTTACTTCTATTGCTACTACTTATCTTCCTATGTGAATGATAATCTGAAATCTCATCTTAGCAAAGTTATTTCCATACTAGAGTCTAGTTAGCTTGTAGGCTTACTGAGTTCTACTTGGTTGTTGAGAATTTCGTTCTATTATGTGTGGGCAACATATTTACATATCTTGTTTGACCTACTTTTTTCCTTTTTACAGGTTGTTATGTCATTTTTACTGTTCAGTAGGAAAAATTCCTGGGCAGAAGTTCTTCACTGCAAGCTAATTTGCATGTTAACAAACATGTTTTATGAAGTTCCCGAGGAACCTGAAAAAGATGCTCCTTGTGCTCCTAAGTTTCTTGTTGATCAGGTTGATCTGATTGGAGGAATTGAATTTATTTTCTTTGAGGTATGCAAACAAGCCATTTGATATTTTTGACAAAATTGGTTCTAGCCAAGGGGAGTACCAAATACTATTTAGTGGTAGGACTGTACAAGGTTTTTTTTATTTTTTATATAACTATGCTTTATAAAAAATAAAAATGCCAACGAGGGTCATGACTTCGTAGCTCCCCTGTGCTGGGTCCAATGGCAAAAATTTGATACATTCAAAGCTGATAAAAAAAAACTATGAATGTGCCTGTCTGTGAACAACAGGGAAACACTGAAGTAAGTACGTCAGTGTTTTTAAACAAAAACTGCTGAAAGATGCACTACTCTTTGCCTCTCTTGTGCCGCATGCTCCCATCAAAATTGGCTTTCAAGAGTATTCAGATTTCTTGCAGTTTAATAAATACAATGAATATTTCACGTATTTCAGCAATAAGTGAAGTAAACTGACTTTGTATCATTTTCTGTTCTTCTGTAAGTTCTACATTTTGCATTTTTTAAATAATCATCCATACAATTTCAATTTCAATGCAAATTTTCTATTCATTAACCCGAACAAGTATCCAATCATAGTGCACCGACTTTTGGGTGGCATCCAACCAACCCACATCCATATTGCTATCTTTGGTTTGTAACTGTAAAGTTTATTGATCGGGCTACATATATTTGGTTAGGCTCCACAACTAAAAGGTCAACCTTATTAGTTAGGTGTGACTCTTGCCTTCAAATGTAGCTCCTTTTCCATATATCTAAGTCGATGTGGGTTTATATTTCAACAATACCATTCCAAAGCCAGATTATGTTGATAAAAACAAAATTTTCAACTTTGTTGTCAGTATTTATGATATATATTTATATGCAATGCAGTATGCACTTGCAAATTCAAGAGAAGAAAGAAGAAATCTATACGTGGTGCTCTTTGACTATGCCTTGCACCAAATAAATGAAGCATGCATAGCTACTGGAGTCTCTGAATATAGTGAAGAAGAGATTCAGACTCTTTCTAGCTTGCTTGTCCTAGCAGATGCACCAGAAGCTTTTTATATTTCTATTAAGCTTGGCGTGGAAGGGATTTGGGAGATTTTGGGAAGATCAATATCAGCTGCATTGGCTAGATATCCCAACAAGGAACGACTAAATATGGTAATGTCTATGAATCTCGCCCAATCATGTGTCATATGTGGTATGCTCATGTATATGGGTCTTTCAACTAAACACTTCAAGGTTTTCTTCACGTTTTAGAATTCGAAGAGCCACATAATACTTGAAGATGCAAATTGACGACTAGTAGTCCCCAATAAGCCCCAAATATATTTGTCCTCGTAGATTTTGTGCATGCATAATATGATTTTTTATCAGCTTAAAATTGTTATATTAAGAAGGAAGTTTCAGTTCCCAGGGTGGGAACTAAAACACCGGATGCCAAAACAATTACAGAGAAATTTAATACGGCCTTTTGGTTAATTTTTATATTTACAATGATTGATATACATTTCTCATATTTTAATATTCGATCCAGGTAAAACCAAATCTATCCTGTTTGTTAGTCGTCATTATCATTTACTTTAATTGATGCCATGCAAATGGATGCTCAATAGATATGCTAAACTTTTCTAGACAATTCCAGTCTTTTCTTGAATTTATTCTCAGTTTTAAGATCTATATAATTTTGCTGTATTCTCTCTGGATACAGCCTTGATTACAGTATATTGCCAACTTTGTGCTTTTCTGATGTCAATTTATATTATGCAGCTTTTGGCAAATATAACAGAGAAATTTGATACAATCATAAGGTCATTTACTCATCTAGATAAAGAGTTCTCGCACATGAAACAGATAGCCAAATCATACAAGTTTTTCGAAAACATTGAAGATGCAGTTCTGAGGAGTGGTATTGGCATGAAAGCCAAGCTCTCTTGGGCAACACTACATTCTCTTCTTCATTCAGAGAGACTTGCTTATCGTCAGAATGGGTATATCTGGTTAAGCGATTTGCTAATTGCAGAAATTAGTGAGGAAAAAGATTCAAGTATATGGTCAAATATTAAAAACTTGCAGCAAAATATTGCATATGCTGGTGTTCATGAACATTCAATATCTTCAGATGTCCCTTTGCCGATTTGGCTCATGTGTGGGCTTCTCAAATCAAGAAACAATTTTATCAGATGGGGGTTCCTTTTTGTTTTAGAGAGGCTTCTAATGCGATGCAAGTTTTTGTTAGATGAGAATGAAATGCAGCAGTTAAGTGACAGTGATTCAACACAAAAACATGAAGATATTCGTCTCGAGAAGGCAAATGCAGTTATAGATGTGATGAGCAGTGGCTTGTCCTTGGTAGCACAAATCAACGAAACAGACCGCATCAATATCTTGAAGGTATATGTTGTTTTGACAAATATAAATTAATTTACCAGATTTGCCTGTGATACCGGATCTTGAAAATGTGATGCATTGAATACTTGTTTGGGCCCATTTGTCATGTGTTTAAACCTACCACATAGCCTTCGATCTCTATAGAGCAACAACTGATTCGTAATCTAACTAAATTGAGAGGCTTGGAGATGGGAATCCAGAATCTCGCTGACACAATTAGGCATATATGAGAGAAAATTTTGACACTCATGTGTTTTTTATGGCTGAAGTCCACTTTTTATCTACCGTAACATAGTTGAATGTGTATTCTTGTTTCATTGCTTACATTATCTTAAAACTAATAAATCATGTGACGATCTTGTTGGCAAATTTCTCTGTTGTTGGATCAATACTTGTTTTTTTGGGTGAAACTCATTGGTTTAGCTCACACATACATATAAGGATTTTCACATGCAGTGTTATACATTCTAGAAATGATAATTGAATTCCTATTCAGCCTGTCTAGTAGCGTAACTTCATGTATAGTTTACAATAACACGCTCATACATTATTTGTTGATAAGAATTCTGTTGGATCTTGGAAAAAGTGAGAAACCAAAATTTCTCTGACATGTTCTCGCTACTTATTAACAGATGTGTGACATATTATTCTCCCAACTCTGCCTGAAAGTTCTCCCTGCAACTGCTACACCATTTGGAGATGGAATGCAGCATGGTAAATCATTTATTGATTCTGATCCTCAACAAGATAAATCTGGCTTGGACGAATCTATGGGAGGAACTGATTATCAATATGGTTACCCTAGTAGTAGTCACATAACTTCAATGGCGGCACTGCTTCTTCGAGGACAGGCTATTGTTCCAAGACAACTAGTTGCACGTGTTCCTGCCGCTTTATTTTATTGGCCGTTAATTCAACTTGCTAGTGCAGCAACAGATAATATTGCATTAGGAGTAGCTGTGGGAAGCAAAGGAAGAGGAAATCTTCCTGGTGCAACATCCGATATCCGAGCTACCTTGTTGTTGCTTCTAATTGGAAAATGTTCTGTGGATCCTGCTGCTTTTCAAGAAGTGGGAGGAGAAGAATTTTTTAGGTTTGTCCATGCTTGCTTGCTTCTTATTTGCAAATGATGTTTGGAGTGACAAATTATTTTGGTTTTGATTTTGCAGGGAACTCTTAGATGACACTGATTCAAGGGTAGCTTATCACTCTTCAGCTTTTCTATTAAAGGTGATGACCTTCTTTGCCCTTCTGTTTGTTTCTCTCTTGATGGAAGTTTCTTGATTGTGAAGCTACATTTTAATTACTCACCTGTTTTAAATTTTTTTGGTAAGCAGAGAATGATGACAGAAAAGCCAGAAAAGTACCAAAATATGCTTCAGAAGCTTATTTTTAAAGCTCAACAGGTACAAGCTTGTTCCATGAATATGAAAACAATTCTTGTTTATTGGTATTTGCATAGTACTTTGTATTAATACAGATAAATATTATTGACATTTGGGAAAAATATCATGCCGTATCATATATATTTTTTCTTTCTAAAGTAATGGAGCAAATCACATTGTTTCTATCAATGTTCACATAAGATCTCATAACCATTATAAAAACTCTGTGATATTTCAACAACTTCAAATCTAACTCTTCTATATTTGAATTGCCAAAATACCAAACTGGCGTGCTATATTGGAGATTCCATTCCAATTTGCCATCTGATTTCCATCCTATTTTAGTTGGATACTTCTGTTTTATGTAATTTTACTGCAGAAAATGGCTTCTTTTCAGTTTTGAGATCCCTAAACAGGGACTAGTAACTTATTGTCACGGGAAGTGTTTCAGAGTAGTCCTAAAGTTGAGCATTTTGTTCCAAATTAATCCTCAAACTTCAATTGGTTCCGATTAGTCCTAAAGTTTTGCATCTTCTTCCAATTTACTGTCACTTAACGCCTCAGTTACTGGTTTACACAGCAGGGACTTAATGGAAACATATGTGTCCAAACTTTAGGAATTAATTGAAACAATAGCCTAATATTTTGACTAATTTGGAATAAAATATTTTTTGAACATTTTCTTATGTCATAAAAAATAAATGTTGTGATATATCCTGGTTTATATTACCCAGATAGTTCAACTGTTATCTTGAGCAATATTGCCAAGGTAAAGACATCTATATCTTGCTTAAGTGTTCTGCTTTCTGTTTCTGACTTGTAGAGCAACAATGAAAAGCTGCTGGAAAACCCATATCTTCAAATGCGTGGCATCCTTCAGCTGTCAAATGATCTTGGCAGTGGGCTGCTTTGATGACTCACTTTTATGAAAGTTTGTTTTTTCTTGAAATGAAGATGTTACAATGCAGGGCAGCCTGATGTTAGTCACTCTTCTCTTGGTCTTCAGCAGTTGTGGCTATATTTGGAGCACCCTTAATCCTCATACGCTTCCATTTTTATACATGGCGAAAGTTCAGAAATGAATCATGAAACTACTTTGATGTGTAAGTATATTAATGGGATCTTATCAGGAAAAAGAGAGATTAAACGAATAGTTGGGAACTCGCCCAGTAGTGCCTGTGGGTATATGCATGAAAGTTGCTAGATATCCTGAGGTGTATTGAGATCTGTTTCCAGTACAAATTCGAACTGTACATTAGTGTATGGACTGCTGATGCGCACTCCAGTCCAGAAAATTTTGAGGTTTGATGTAAAGCTGAGGGTCCGGAGATATGTCGGGTGAATTTTCTGAAGTTATTCACTGATTACTTGGTTGTGCTTCTTTCTACCTCTGGATTTCAGTGGTGAGAGATTAAACTTAACTTCAGGTATTCTGCCATCAAACTACTTAAATTTTGATTACTGTTTACTTTATTTCATTGCCATTTTATACAACTCGTCCATCCTTGGCAGTGCGTTTTTGAATATTCATGGAGATATGAAAATTTCTGTTACTGGTTTTGGCTTTAGCCTTTCCTTGGATAGTTTTGTTGTTGTTGTGGAAATAGAAATGAAAATAGAATGAGGATCAGCCTATTCTTGTCTAAACAGGAGGAGATCGAGACATTCTTTACTGATACATTCCTTTTTTGTTGTTGGTGCAGAATCATTAGCATGCATTGCATTTGTAAAAGATTTATTTAGGAGAATCTAGTAGCTGTACAGATTGCAATATCCTCTTGGCCTTGTTTTAATTTGGCGCCTCTGAGGGTGAAACCGATGCTAGCTTTTTATTAACGAGCATCCTTGGATAATGAAAGCTTCAACAGTTTTGTCGACTCAGGGGATCATCATCTTGATTGCAGTGAGAACACTCCAAATCATGTGGTATTTTTGTGGTTTAGTTGAAGTAGCTAAATAGTGAGAGCATGACTAAGATTTTTTTTTGTTGAGATGGTGTGATTGTTTTCTTTCACACAATTACAGTATATGATTTTGACAGTAAATGTGTATATTTTCTTCCTTTGCTGTGCCCAACACAATCGCAATTATGGAGAATTTGGGCATGGGGAAGTTTACTTTGATTTATAGTAAGAAGTTCAGAGCCTCCTATTTTTCATCATATCAGCAAGAACTATGTATGCATCGGCTGCTACTTCAGTTCAATTTAATGGCAACCAGACGGGTTTGGGTGAAAGTAATGAACTTTGCCCTTATCTTGTAAGATTGGAATATTGTGCCGTTTTCAAGTTTGAGATATATTGTCTTTCTATAAGAAGACCAGGTCTGAGTTTGAAATGAATTTAGTGATCTTCGTTCTTTATCCCGAATCAGGAATATTAAATCCTGGTCGAAATATTGTCTCTCTATAAGATGATAAGGGGCAAGATAAATTTGATCATCTCCTCTCCCACTTTATCGAATTAGGATGTTGAGTTTTTGGTCAAATTTTGTTATCCCTTAATGCCCATGGCATATGTTTTTTCATTTTTGAAAATATAATATGTCAACGTTAAGTCCTTCGAGAAAAACCTACATCGTCCATCGATCACAATTGCTGTGAATTTAAATTTTAGGGTAAATCTCACAAATGTACAATTAGATTTACATGTTTTGCAAATAGGTATGGTTAAGTTAAATTTTTTTTTAAGGTCAATTAAGATTGGTTTTGTGTCAAATTAGACAAAATTGTTAAGTTTCAGTTAACTTTTAGGGTAAAATGACAAAAATGCCATTTAATATCATTCAAAATTTTAAAATTATGCCCCTCGTTGCTTTGTTCTTGTCATCATTGTTGAAACTGAAGATTCGCTTCGAAACTAGCTCGGCGTCGTCGAACGTGGCCTTGGCGCCGCTAGCGGGGACCTGAAAGACTGCCGGCGAGACCAAAACCGAGCTCCGGTTGTAATAAGGGAGTTTCGAGGCTAATTTCCTGCTGGTTCCAAACCTGCAGGCCTCGAAAAACGTGTTGAAGAAGTCCCACAGCGAGGTCCCGTCAACCATGGCGTGATTCACAGAACAGCCAACGTACACGGCATCGGCGAGCTCAGGATGGGCTCGAAATGCCCGTTGTAACTGACCGTCCCGTCCAGGGCGAAGAACCCCCTAACCGACTTCGGCACGCGGAGCGGCGAGAGGAGGTCGCAGATGTGGAAGTTTCCGGTGGTGGTGTGAACGAATCCGGCCCCGCCGTCGTTGAAGGAGACGTGGATGTGGCTGGTAGCGTCGGTACAGAGGCGGTCGACGAGGGGAGGGTAGTGGGAGAGGGTGGCGGAGAGAACGAATTAGAGAGAGAAGAGACAAAGAGCTTCAAGTCTTCAAGAACCAAAATAGTGGGGGCATGCTTCTGAAAATTTGAATGATAATTAAGGATATTTTTGTCATTTTGTCCTAAAAACTGCTTGAAACTTAACACTTTATGGTTTCAACACAAGTTCTAGCAAATATACGTCCAGTTATGGAGCTACCTTATTGGCACAAACAATCTAGGCAGTTCTAGGTATTTCCACTTTTACCTATTGTGGAGCTGTTACTCCAACAGCCAGTCAATTCCATTCCAATAAGGCTTGTCGTCGCGGTTCATCATAACCAATGATTTGTTTGATTCGTGGTTTTAAGGTGACGGGTTTGTAACATAATGCTGTTTTGGTTACTATGGAAACAAAAGGTAAAAAGTTGATACGGTTTGTACAGAGCTAAATAAAAGAATTGCACCAGCCGGGAATCGAACCCGGGTCTGTACCGTGGCAGGGTACTATTCTACCACTAGACCACTGGTGCTTGTTGCTAAGCAGCATTGATTTTGCTACATATTCAAGTAAAAATATCAGCCAAAATGCCACAAATAAACATTCTTACTTGGGCAAAGCAAATATGATAATATCCCATTCCTTTTATAGCATAAATTTCTGGAAAGGGCAGCGTCGTTTTACCTCAGTTTCTGATTACTTGAATACTTTCAGCGAGCACCAACTGGTAGGAAAAATTTGGTGAGAACCAGCGTGGCGCAGACACGTTGAGCTGGTAGTGGAGGACTCGTGAAGCAGCCGCTTAATTTTTTTTCTCAATTTCAGGACTCTTTCATTACATCACTCCCCGACAGAGTTCACATTTAGATTATACTATGGAACCCAACCCCCTGCCATATGGTGCCCTCATATTCGTTTTTATGGTCCTCACGCCTCCGGTAGTTCTCACTATAATGCTTTCCCCTTGTTGAGTTTACACGGAGTCTGTAATGCTTCCCCCTTGCAGAGTTTATACTGAGCTGGGCTCAATCTAGTGCCCCAAAAGAAAATACTCTGGCCCTCGTCAACTGTTAAGTCCTCTTCCAAAACCCTCCGAGAGGGCAACATCATCACCACACCAGTGATCGCAATTGCAGTGGATTTAAAATGAAGAATCTCAAGCTTCAATTCATGGTTTCACCGAGGCTAGACTTTGCAATTTAACAGAGAATGCTCTCCTATATCTTAACTCAAGCCAACTAACATTATTATGACACAAATTCGAGCATATATCAGATATTGTTCATATTCATCAAACAGTACAAACTTCATCAGCTCATACATAGGATGATAATTCAAGAAAATAACAGGAGCAACAGCAAAACCATTCAGAATAAGCCTTCTTCTATTCAAAGTGGTAAAGAGAAGTGCCTAGTACAATAAAATTGTGATAGGAACCAACAGGCCAAAATGTGATACCAAATAAGCGAGGAAACCAACCCCGTAATCCACAAATAACCAATAAGTATTTTGTGCTCCAAATCATTGAAGTCGTCTAAATAGTGGTAACTTTCAAATGCCAATACCATATCAAGAAAGTTGTGTGACCAACCAATATAAACATTTCAATAAGTAAAGCAGATAAGTATGGAGGAGAGAACTCTCTACTTCATTAATAGGAGCGGCTTCTGATGACATCAAGACCCATCTCAGTAGGGTCAGTTGCTTGCAACTCAATCTGGATTCCATCCAACTCCCTTTTAAACCTGTCCTTGGAGCTTGCATAGATCATCTTGCTTCTCACCCTAGCCGTATCAGGAGACCTTGTAAATAGCAAAGGACAAAACAATCAAGAGCACGATAAGCAGTATTTAAATGATGGTACATTGAAAAACAATAGCTCAAGAAGACAATGTGGTACCAGCCGACAAATACGATCTTGCTCTTTTGGCAATTCTCTTCGGTCACAAAGTCAAAATCGTAAACTGCATATCGGCACTCATCAGCAGGAAGGTTTGCACAGAAATCTTCATAGCTTTCAGCTGGTTCACCAAGTTTCTCCACAATAACCTGCTTTTGCTTCTCTTCAATCTTAAACACAATAAAGCGATGTGTTCGCTTCGCCTTAAGTTCTAAGAACTTCAGCTTACAGTCATCATGCACAGCCATTCCCGAAGCTGCGTTTGCCTGCAAATTGTATGGATATGGACCACAATCATATATCAACACGAAACAAAATAACCTAAATCACTACTACAATGTCTCTAACGGCAAACCACTAATTCAACATGAATAATCCTAGTTATCAGAATTACCCATTCCATACACTTAAATCAAAATGTGTGATAAGCTTTCAATTACTTAATATATTATCCATTAGTTAATAACTCTCCAACTTATATCATACATCCACGCAAACTACAATATTAAACCACACCAAGCAAAAACATTTCGGTTCACTAAAATTGCCACCGACCAACTGTATAAGGAATCCCAGGGACAAAATCATACAGGAATGGTCCACAAAAATGATGTTTTTTTTTACTTAAAATACACTGACAGTTCACAAGAAAACAGAAAAGCACAATGCATCACAATAACCAAACACTCTTAACCACAAAAATACAGAAATTATCCACTGAAATGGCTCAACCCCACACTAAAATGAGTCCATTGTACTATTTCGCACTAAAACTAGAATCAAGCAACCTAAACACGCATGTACAGTACCATCGCCGCCACCGACTCAGGAGCTCGATCGACAAATCAATCAAACCGATCAATCCACCATCGGATACATTAGATCAAGTTTAAAATGGACTACAAAATAACCGAGAAACTTCACAAAAATCCAAAAAAAACAGATAAAACCACAAAAAATCACCAGATCGAACATCAACAAATGCCATAAGTCGACCGATAAATACACGGTTGAGGAAGCAATATGATGAAATGGGGGCGAGTGAGAGAGAGAAAGTACCATTTTTGCCGAGAAAATGTAGGGCTTTGGAGGTGGAGATGAGAGGCTCTGTGACTCGAAATATTTGGTTTGATTTAAATGGACACAATAAAGAGGAGGCCTTCCCTTCACGTTTGGTCTGTGTTGCTTCGCACTAATATCACCGTCGTGGTCATGGGTCACCGCATCATAACTCAATCATGTGCTGCCACGTCCTCTGGGATTTATAGATGTTGCCACGTCAACCCCCGTCGTGACGATCACAAGATGCACCCTCTGGTGAGTGACTCAATAATGACGCAGCCGCGTATATTGTCCTTCACACGACGTCGTTTGATCGTTTTTAAGAGAAACCATAAGCTTATAGGTTAATGAAATAATTAGGGGGAAAACACTTAGTTATCTTCAACTAAAGGTCATTTTCACTTAATTATACAGAATTAGTAATGATATTTTGGGTCTTTCGGTTACATAAATAATTTTCACTGTATTCGAAAAAATGGTTTAGGTGTTAAGTTGAAGTTGAAAGGTGTAAAATGTTCTCTGTAAACATACATAACCATAAAAGTTGGGAATAATTCACAAATGTTTCTCAGATTTGCATATAGGGGATGGGTTTTCACCTCATTACAGCCACATAATCAGATTTTTTTTCAAAAAAATTGTAATTAATTAAAATATTTACATAAATGTGTTACTATTGAAAATAATTACCAAATTGTGTTTTAGGGCCCGCAGACATATCACGTGTCAATCAATCATAGTTTTCATTTATTTTGTATCGTAGCAAATAATTATTGCTACAATAAAAATATTTTAAATAAATAATTACACAAATGTGGCACATGTCGGTTAGTAATAGTAGGGGTTTTTTTTAACTTTGCTATGGCACCACTAAAAATATATATTTTACCTCCAAAAGAAAATATTTATTTTAAATTGTATAATAAATTTTTAACAGCAAAAGAATTAATATTTAATGATAATTTTTAATCAAGATTTTATGTTAATAGTTAAATATGTATACTATTATATTAAAAATATATCACTGTCAATTATTTTATATGATATAATTATTATTAATTTATAATTTATCAAAAATAATTACAAAAGAAAACCTACCTCTTATCTGTGGTTGACACCTGTCTTGGCAGGACCCAAACACAATTTCGTAATTAATTTCAACATGAACATATTTATATTTATGTAAATACTTTAATTAATAACAATTATTTTGAAAAAAGTCCAACGTAATCAGGCCGGACCATGTTGTTGGGCTTTTGGCCCATTAGGACCAATTGTCTAACGAAATTGAAGTTTCTCTTTCAGAGATTGAACGCTCTGCTGCTACATTGGCTCTTCTGCGTGGTGGTGACTGTGAGCTGATGGCTACGGAGACGGAGAGGACCAAACCCAAAGCTCTATTCATGGCGTTTGGCACTCAAGGCGATGTATTTCCGATTGCAGTAAGTTCTCATTCTGCTATTAAATTCGATGGTTTGCGTTTGGTTGCTGAGAAAATGCAAGAAAACTTGTCAAGTTCCCATTTCTGTTTGCTCGCCTTGTTGTTTGTAAATTTTAGGATCTACGTTACGGTTTAGGGATTTTTTTTGTTGTTTCTGGTTGCAGGCCATTGCTGCAGCTTTTGCTTGTGATCAGAAACAATACAGTGTGTTTCTAGCTACTCATTCAGCTCACCAGGTTTGAATTTCTTCCTCACATATAAAATCAAACTGAAATGGAGCATATTGTAGCTTTTACTTTACTTTCTGAACATTGTTTTTGTAACGATTATAATTTTTAATGGTAAACTGGGAGTTTACTGGGATGGGAAATTATTTCCACATTACAAGCTTTTTGGATTAGGTTTTGTAGCTTTTAGTTCATTTATTTGGTTGAGACATTAGATTTGTGCTTCTGTTTGCAATTAGATCTAAGTATTGCCAAGGTAAATTGCTGAAACTGGGTTCTGTAAGTAGTAGATTGCTGAAACTGGGTTCTGTAACACTGAAGTTGATTTTTGTTGTTTTACGTAGTGGTTAACTCTTTTATAGTACAATTTTTCTATGTACATCAGTTTTGTTAATGATGCTCACTTGCATACCTTAACTGTTTAACACAATCTTGAAGCTGCATTTATGGACAAAATAGATTTGTATACTTGGCGGTGGTTATCAAATATGCTAATTTAGCTGGTGCACTATTGCATTACATGTTTCCAAAGCTTTGCTCGGATATGATTCAATTTATTGCTTTTCAGTAAATATCTTCTTTGAGGGATGGACTTTGAACGATGCTCGTTTCTGTTTTTATGCAATGAATTCTTGCAGAACTTGGGTCCTCATTTGGCAGAAAAGCATGTTACTTATCTTTCAGTGTCATCACCGCCTGTTTTTTCTGTTCATGAAGACAATGGTACAACAGGTTTGGGGTGCTGACTGTCATATTGTGCTTGTTGATATTTTCCTCTTGTTTAAGTATTTGATCATGGCCCGTAAGATGGTAATGAGTAACATAAATCTTCGTAGTTCTTATGGGTCATTCTGTATGAGCAGGTGCACTGGAATCATCGTTTTCCTTGCAAAAGAGAATGATAACAACAGAACATAGACGAGAATGCTTGTCCTTAGTTGAAAGGATATTTGGACATGACCCAAGCATGGAGGGTGAATTTATCGTGATAAATTTCTTTGCATTGGTATACCTTATTCAATCCAAAATGAACTTTCTTGATGAGTTGCAAAACTAGATAGGTTTTAACCTTTGAAATTGATCAAAGTATCGACCTCCAGAAGAGGAATTGTTGTTTTAGTTAAAGATGAAAATTTGTAAGAGTCCCGCTTGAATGTCAGCGTTGCATATTCATTCCACTCAATTCTTAGAGAGAGCTTAGTCTGCCTAGGTATTCTGTCTTAGATTATGGGGTTATGAGCAAGGTTAGATTGAATGTTGTAGGTGTGTAAGCAGATAAGATAGTTCAAGGAAAGACTGTAGTGTTACTGTAAAAAAAGGGAGAGAGAACGTTCATTTAAATTTGACCCTAGTTGTGACTAAGCAATATCTGAAAGTTTTTCCTTGAATAATGGTCCAGGAAGGGTGGAACCTTGCTGAACTTTTTTGTGTCCGCTGTGTTGTTGCTGCACCATATGTTGTTCCATACAGGTAAGAAAACAGTATGAGTTTTGGATGGTTTTCCCTCCCTGTGCCCATTTCTGTCTTTTTGCATGGGCATATTGTTAAATCAGGAAGATCACTCCTAGAGCTAAATTATATGAATATACAACATTAATATGTGATAGGCCCCATAATCTCACTGTTTTACTTTTCCCCAAATTAACTTTGCAGTGCACCTGCGTCGTTTGAGCGTCATTTCAAAAAAGATCTACCGCTTTTGTATAAGTATTTTCAGGAAGCTCCTACAAACAAGGTAATTCATATTCAAGCTAAGGTACCACAGCTTCTACCATAAATATTAATTTCTTAGCTGATGATATCTTTCATAAAATGGTTGAGAGAGAACCATTGTAAGCATGGAACAACTAAGTTTGAGGGATTCATTTTGATCCATCGACTATGTGCTTCATATTCAAATTGCAACTGTCACTTATATCATCTGTGAAATCCTAGATTTGTTGGAAAGATGTGATCCATTGGATGTGGCCACTTTTCACAGAATATTGGGGCTCTTGGAGAAATGATCATTTGAATCTCAGCCCTTGTCCTTTCACGGTAATGAATTTTGACGTATAAGCTCTCTCTTTTTCTTTCTCTAATGTCCTTTTCTAATGGAAATGAAATTGGTTTGTATATTATTTAACGAAGTATATAGAATATCCGAGTCTTACACTGTGCAATTCTTGTTAATGTTATCAGGAATTGCATATCTGCTCTTTGTTTGTTTGAACCCGTCAAATTCTTCTTTGTTGGATGCAGGATCCTGTAACTGGTCTTCCTACTTGGCATGACAGGCCTGCATCTCCCTTATTATTGTGAGCTCTATATCTTTTAGATGGGACATAGTATGGTGTGTGTATTTTGCATCACATTAGCTAAGGGCTGTTAATAAAACATCTACCTTTCAAATGGGCAAAGAGATCACTAATCCCAATTCCTGTCGATGATAAAGTTTCATTCTGAAACACTTACTTTGGCCATCAACAAATTTGCTCTTAACTTATTTTGTTATTCAGCATTTTATAACCTTAAATTGTAATATATGTAAAAAGTATAATCATAATCTTATATGCAATGATGTATTTAGGTGCCATAGTTTTAAGGGATAATGACACTTTGATACACCTAACTATAGCGAAATGACACTTTCATACCCTGACTATTTTTCTCTCTTTTAGTACCCTAACAATTTTTTTGTGACAACCTACCTCTAAAATGTCTAAAATACCTAAACTACCCTTGGTGTAAGAAATTATAAATTTAATTGGTTCAATTTTTTTATCTTTGGTTCAATTTGATTTGTACTTAAGATGCAAATACAATTATGCCCGAAAGTATAAAATTAAATTTGAACCATTTCAAATATGATTTGATAAATCATATTGGACTAGTTTTATTTTGATTTCTTAACTCAAGGGTATTTTAGTCATTTTAGCATAGATTGTCACAAAAAGTTTGTTAGGGTACTAAAAAAGAGACAAAAATAGTTAAGGTATGAAAGTGTCATTTCGCTATAGTTAAGTGTAACAAAGTGTCATTATCCCTAGTTTTAACACATTTTAAGTGGGAAATTTTGGATTTTATGAAGTCAAAGAATAATAATTTATTAATTCTCTTCTGCTGCATCTGTTTGTTAACAATTAATTTCAAATGGCATTTTTATGTAATGCATTGTCTTCATGATGTCTATTTCTGTGTGTCAATGCTCACAGTTAACTATTCTTTACGTATCAATAACAGGTACGGTTTCAGCAAAGAAGTTGTTGAGTGTCCTGGTATGATTAATTTATATCTTCTTACTGCTTCATACACATGATGATTATCTGTTGCTATGCATCTTCTTTACCATCTTATTTCATTGCGTCAGTGGATAAATTGTATAACTTCAACTATTTGGCCAGTCATGCACATTTTTTTTATCAGCGCCAGTCATGCACATATCTCGTATTTTTGTTGATTGTTTCTGATTGACACCAGACTATATGGTGAATTTAAAAGGGACTCAAACTCTAACATATAACTAGTGATGTTAAATGAATGAATCAGATACCTACATTCTTAACAGTTGTCCCTTCCCAAACAAAAACTAATAACTTCTGTGCTAAAACTGAATATTTTATATCACTGAAGTGTTTTTTTGTTCAACTCCAACACATTACTGATGTTTGTTCATTAACAGATTATTGGCCGGCAAATGTTCATGTCAGTGGCTTCTGGTTTCTCCCTATTGAATGGCAGTTTTCATGTAAGAAGTGTGGGGAAGCTTCTGCCCTTGTTTCTTCTGGGTATTTGAACAATGATGATGGTCTCTGTTCAGCTCATGTTCAGTTGCTATCTTTTGTGAACTCTTCTACGTCGTTGCCACTTATTTTCATAGGCTTGAGTTCTATAGGAAGGCAAGTTCCTTTTCCCCTTCTAATCATCTACCTGATATATGATTCTAGGAAATACCACATTAATGCCAATTGATTTGTAACGTGCAGTTATTAAGTCATAAACTCGAAGCAATCTTAGCCTGCTCTTTCATCTATTTCTAACATTGAATTATCCTTTCACCGTTCAGCATGGGCTTTTTGAAGAACCCCCAACTATTTCTTCAAGTTCTTCAAACTGTTACGGAAATATCCAGTTGCAGGCTCATCCTCTTTACTGCTGGCTACGAACCTTTAGATGCAGCTATTAAAGTTATGGCTGGCAAATCAACATCCAATTTAAGCCCAAAGCACTTTCATGAAGCTGGGACCTTACTCTTTGATAGCCGACTCTTCTGCTTTTCTGGGTAAGCTTGAATATGCGATTCGTTGAAATAATAGACCGTTGAATAAGCTATCCGTTTACCTTTTCTATGAGGAAACTGATGGTTATTTTTTTTATGTGAGTCAGAACCATACCCTATAGTTGGCTGTTCCCAAAATGTGCAGCTGCAATTCATCACGGGGGAAGGTTAAAGTCTAGCTGTTTCATTTATATACTTGAATATGAAGCATGCAATTTTTTATGCAGTATAAATGTATAATTGCAAAAACTGGTTGTGCAGTATTCTGTTTTCGTAAGGACTGTCTTTTTATTTTGAATTATTTTGTATTTCAGGGACTAATATGTCATTCTGAAATAAAAACTGAAAGTCACATGACCTATTTTCTGTCAATTTTGATGGACTTTGACAAACTGTGTGTGCAAACATTTGGATAGCTAAGTTGTTGCAATGAATGTAGTATACAGGCACTCCTTGCAAATGTGGGATACTACACAACCCGGTTTTTGCAATTATCTCAATGGAAAAGTGACCAAAAGTTTGTTTTTTCTTGTTTCACATGAAAACCAGTGGATCCACTGCCGCAGCGCTTCATGCTGGAATACCACAAGTTTGTTATAAATCCTGCTTCCTCGTTCCTTTATCTCGTTTTGTAAAACAATTCATTAGTATTGATTGTATAATTTCTTTGGCAGGTTATATGTCCGTTTATGCTGGATCAGTTCTATTGGGCAGAAAGGATGTATTGGCTTGGAGTTGCCCCAGAACCACTGAGAAGAAACCACCTTCTTCCAGACACAAAGAATGGTGTAAATGAAGCTGCAATTATTCTGTCAAGCGCCATACACGAGACATTATCTCCTAGAGTCAAAACACGCGCATTACAAATTGCTCAAACAATTTCTCTCGAGGCAATCTACAACATACCTTTTCGTGAGCGTTGAAAGTCCATTTTGTTAGTGAGATGCCCAAAACACAAATATTGTCACCTCTGGCAGGATGTTGGCAGAATCGTTAACACTGTTTCTGTACCTGCTGCATGTAAAAATTTACAATGCTTTGGTTACTCATTCTCTTAACTTTCAGGATGGAGTCTTGGAAGCAGTGAAGAAACTGAAGGAAGAAATGGGCTGTTCAAATTGAGGTTAGAGATTATGGTTTTATTGATTTTTCTTTTTCTTCAGTTTTATGGTCATTATGAAGATGAAAAAGGTTGAAAACGCATTAATACCCTTAAATAACACTATGCATATGAAAAACAGAAAATAAAATAATATTTTAAACAGAAGCCCGATTAATATGTAATAATTCTGATAAGAATAAATCAACTAATAATAAAAATACATCTAATAGTAAATAACATTTCTGCTGCATTTTATTCCATATAATAAATTCACCTCTCTAAATTCTCTTTACTCACACTACAGTCATTTTTTGCTAACTTTTGGTCTAAACAATGTCTAGGCAAGAGTGAGAGTGGCGATTGTAACAATGACTTCTGGTGCTATGTTTGGTGTTCAGTTCCATTAAAATGGCAAGTGCCATAGAGTGCATTGTTAGGGACAGCCACAACTGGAGCCCCAACGGCAAGCTCATCTGGCCCGATGATGTTCTTGGTACGTATTTACTATTTTCCATAAACTCATCCAATACTCATAATCACATTCATGACATGATTGTGATAGTGATTGTGATTGTGTCTGCACTGTTCAAGTATGTTCACAAGGTTCACAATCTGGCTTCCGTGAACCAAGCAAGCTATATTACGTGCACGCCAGGCGAAGGCTTCAAGATACACCAATCCGAAAATGACCGGATCACACTTCCTCTGGGAAAGCTCTATTACATTAACCATGTTGGTAGAGACTGATAACAAGATGAAGATTGAAGCAGGTGCATTTAACCCCTCAAATCTAAACTAGCTAGCCTTACCTGGTGTTCTAAAAATCGGGTCAGGCAGGGCCTAGGCAGGGATTTTTAGAACATCCACCCAAATTTATATAATTGGACGAATTTAGTCAGTTAGGCAGATTTAGGCGGGTGTAGGTGGGTTTTATTTTCTTTCCAAAATTGATCTTGTTTTATAAAAACAAAAATATAAAATGCCAAAAATTAAAATATTTTATATTAATAGATACTTTTGTTGGTATTTTTATTGTTTTTGAAGAATATGAATATCGCGAATATTAAAATATAATATTTTTGTATCATAAATATTTATAATTATTACATTATAATTCATATTTTATTTTGCAAGTACTTATAATAATAGGTTTTGTCCTCGTGTATTTTCATTTGCAAGAAGTTGCACAGTACGTTTACTTGATTATATTCATCGACTTCTAGAATCAATCTTGCTAATTATTGTAGCAATAAACATGGGCATCTTATTGATATAGGTATTATATAATCAAATCACGGTTTCATGCAACAAACAACACAACATAACCCGTCAAAGCATAGCTCTTCCTTTACACAAACACACAACATGTCAATAGTTCCCCTGCTCAGAACATAAGAAATCCAGCCACAGCAGCGATGCTAGCAACAGCTGAGACCTTCAGGGTGGCCGCGTGGCTCTCTGATGGCCCTGGTGCTGGCCCCGGTGTTGGTGTAGCAGTGGATGCAGCGCCTTTGGGGACAGGAGGGGAATAAGTATCAGCAGCAACAGGGGGAGGAGGGCTCGAGTGGGAGGATTTCGTTGGAGCTAGGGCGGGGGAGGAGTCGCTCTTTGGTGCTTCTGCCCCTTTGTCCTCAGAAGAGTTTTGTGGCGCCTCTGCTGTTTTGTTTTGTGTTTTGTTCTGAGAGGATTTGGGAGATTTCTGTGGCGTCTCTGCTGTTTTGTTTTGTGAGGATTTGGATTTGGGGGAGGGAGCCGGAGTGGGGGTTTTGGTGTCCTCGGACAAGGCCAGCACGGCCACGGTGAGGAAGATGAGAGCTACGAGGAAGAGGCTTTGAGTTTGACGGGCCATTTATGTTTGTTTGTTGATGAGGATTTGGGAAATGAGATTCTCCAATTTGCAGCACAAAAGTATTGCAAAAGGGAAGAATGAGAAAGAAAGGTGGAGGGAAGGACAATTTTATACTGGAAGGAAATGGCGGGAGGTTCGGAGGAAGAGACACAGACGGTTGTGACCGTTAAATTAGGACCATTCAGATCCTCATATCTTACAAACCCAAAATAGCAAAATAGGCCATACACCTTTGGTTTTCCAGGCAAGTACAGAAGCTATTTTTGGGACCATTTAAAAGGAAATTTGGCATTTTGTCCACCGATAATACTCCAAGGGGGAATTCTCACATTTAGAATAGGTGATGTTTCACGTGACAACTTGTAAAATATTTTTTAGCAGCGTGGTTCTCCTAGAATTACAATTTTCTCATCGTTACCATTTTCATTAAATTTTAACGTTAAAAAAACTAAAATGTCATTGTTTGTATTTTAAATTTTCAAATAATGTCATTTTTGATCCATCTCTCATTCTACCCTCTCTTGCCTCTGTAACTCCATTTCCCCATATCTGTGGCCGGAGCTTGGAGGGAACGCTACCTCCAGCCTGAAGAACCTTACCACGTTGCAGAAATTCGAGGTTATTTTGCATGTCTGATAAAACATGCATACAACATATACATACACTACAGACAGTCCAATTTTGCTCCTGAACAGTTGAGAAATATCACTCTGCAATAAATAGACATTGTCGGTATTTCAAGTTAAATTTTCAATGATTTTTCATACTTCTTAGGTGGCTTTGACGCAAATACAGTTCCTGCTGATTTATGTGGTGTTAGTGTCCGCAAAATCGCACTGGTTTATGTTCATATCATGTGTTGCAATGTCCATTAATCTCTTTTCTTGATGAAATGGCGGAGGAAAATTTGAACAAAGATCTGAGCCTCGGAGTATGGCCTATTTTCTCTTTATGTAGATCGACCTGGAGTTACCATCTGTTCTCATACAGTATATTATGACAATGCTATCATCAATGCACTTGAAATTCATGTCAATCCAAAGCATTTCATTTTCCTTCTGCTAACAATTGACTAATTAGGATACACTCACAAATCAATCCTAAATCTGCCCAAAATTTTATTTGTTAAGTGGATCTATTCACTTCACGGCATCAAATAATGACTTGGTAGTGCAAGACTTTGTTGCGAGTAACTTCAACTCCCCTACAATTTCTACAACGCAGTGGGACTCTTCAAGTTTGGAGGTATCGTCCCCTCCAAGCTCCAACCATCCATATGGAGAAATGGAGTTATGGAGGAGAGAGGGAGGGAGGAAGGAGAGATGAGTCAAAAAGACAACATTTGAAAATACAAGAATTTAAAAAACATTAACAGAAATTATAACCGTGAGAAAACTGCAGCTCTAAAGCAGCTGTGCTGCCAAAAATTATTTGACTTCTTTATGTAAAAAACCCTCTATTCTGATGGTAGTTATGTGAGATTTCCCCTCGAAATATGTAATCATTCAGTTTTCACATTGGCATGCTTTTGCCAAAACATGAAAGTATTAAGACAAACATAGAAGCACCAGCTACAGATAAATGAACAAAACAACTGTCTGATAATTGAGAATGTCATAAAATGTCTGAAAAGGTGAAAGATAAGATTACTGCTCACATGGATGACAATTTTAATTGAAGAGACAGAAATGAGCCTAAGGAAATTTGAGTCCCCAAGTACACACCAAAAACACTTCAAAAGCAAGAAATCTGGGACATTGTGTGGAAATGTTAGATCTAGTAAAAGAAACCAAGCACCTTGCCACCAACATTCTTCCTCCTTGCCTCTTCATGGTCCATGATGCCAGCAGATGTTGTCAGCACTATGTATCCAAACTGCAAATTCGGATCAAATACTTAATCAGATCATACAAGTATATTACTAGATACACATGGGCTTTAAATGTGCTGCTTATATTGAGTTTATTAAGAGTTTGATATTTTTGCTGAAATGCAACACACACTACAGTGGTGCTTAAATGGGTTATACTATATATATTTGACAAGGATCTTGTGGAGTCCATACAATTGCCATTAAAAAATAAGGCAGTTACAACCCATGAAGCCACCCTAAACTTTCTCTCCCCAAGCTGATGCATCTCCAATGGGCTGGGGTCATTACAATGGGTTCAAGCACCTCCAAAAAGACCCAATGAAGATGCTTCAAGTTGGCAACATGGAAGCATCAAAATGTGAAACGAAGATATCTACATGATTAAAATCACTTTAGGGTACTGACCAGAAATGTATGGCTGTCATAACCATCTCAAGCTAAACAACCACAATATAAGCATGAGATGAAATGAATATTACTAGTGGCGGAGGGCAATTGCCTAGTTAGTGGTTACTGACAATTCACCAACAGGATGATGTCAATTTTATCATACTACAAACAACAAAAGCAGCAGGCTGTGGTCTAGACCAAAATATAGCATTCTAAAAAATCTAGTATCACCATCTAGCCATTTTTAATCAAGTATAACTGTATAAGCCAAGACTAACAAGAATCTAAGAGAAGATTCAAGTACCGACCTGTCTAGAGGGGAGCAACCTTGCAGTCCAACCTTCGATCTCCTTGACACCAACATCAAATCGAGGACTGATGACCCCACATTTGTTCAGCCTTCCATTCAATTCAACCACTATCTTTCCAGACCTATGGTCATCAACATACTCAAACTCGCCAATGTAACCTACAAAGCAGATCCAATAAATAGTACAAGGCAAATCAAACACTTGAATTTACAAAAAATGTATCAAAATAGAAAGCAGAGCAACTAAATTGTCACGTACCATGCTTCTGCATAACAATAAGAAACTTGATGACCACTTTTGAAGATGGCCTGATCATCACCTGGCGCTTTCCGCGCTTTTCAGCATTGTACATGCTCTTCAGGGCATCATTAAGCACACTAACTCTCACCATTCTCACTGCAATACAATAACACAATGAAAAATTCAATAATCGGCACACTAAAAATATGTGGAATAAACAGTTATGAAGCACGGGAATCACAAACTAATTTACTAATTCCCATCTAACAAACCAATTAGCCAGTGCTCATTTCAGTGAAAACCAGTGAACAAAATTTTTATAAAAAAAACTATATAGATGCTGTTAGCTTCACTATACAGCTCAAAGATTCAAAACTTTAATTTTCTTGCATTTTCAATCCTCTTTTTTCCAGTTAACCAAACATAGAGCTAAGATTGCAACACAAAAGAAACATAACATTAACAAACCGATCCATTAAGCTAAGATTAAAGTGCAGATTTGAATGGAAAAAATTTACAAGCGGTCGGAAAAACTGATTAGCACTAACAAACAAAACATGGAAAAAACTGGAATCAGAAAAAGGACATAGAAATGAGAATTCGATAGGTGAAGTTGAGCGAGAACGAACCCTAGTAGATCTCTCCCGTAGAAGCTGAAGGTGAGGCGAGAGCAGCTAGGGTTTACTAGGAGTTTTCGCAGAGGGAGCAAAAGTGAAGCCCTCGTGGCTCTTTATGAGATCTCTACACGCTTCATTTACCAAAATGCACCTCAACTTGGGCCTCATGGCCCGTCATTTTCTAATCCTCGCGGCCCGTCAGGATATAGTTGGGCCTATTTCATATGAATAAGACATTGACCCAACTCTGTTCCACCAACAAACCCATCCTAATGTTTTAATTACAATTTTCTCCTCCAGAAAGATCATCTTCGTAGACCAAAAGTCTTACATTTCTCAACAACTTTCATACACAGGTATTATTTTATCCTTTTTACACACCCAACTTACAAAAAAAAA
The DNA here is from genome assembly GCA_963920655.1 of Geranium rotundifolium. NCBI lineage: Eukaryota > Viridiplantae > Streptophyta > Magnoliopsida > Geraniales > Geraniaceae > Geranium > Geranium rotundifolium. Next base: position 4,610,243 of record OY987314.1, on the reverse strand, counting down.
CATTTTGTCCAATTTTTTATGAAAATACTAAAATAATCTTTTAAATTTTAAATTTTGAAATGAGTGATATGTAATGAACCATAAAAAACATTTGGAATTCATGATCAGATCTCACTCCAATCTAATAATATCATTGAAAATTTTCTCTATTTCACCTAAGCTGGTTGGGTATAGGACTATTCGTTTTTATTCGGGACCCGACGACTCAATCCAACCCAAACCCGATTGACCTGAGACCCAAAAAAATCATGTGGAAAATAGGTTGGATCGACCCAACCCGACATAGGCCGAGTCGAGTCTCGGGTGACATCTACGAAACCACTGAGTCGCCCGACACCCAATTAGAAAAATGGGCCAAATCTTTTATCCCTATTAGAGTTCAATTAAAGATTTCAATTAGAATTCTAATTTGGGATTGAGGGTTTGAATTCGAATTGATTTCAATCTTGGGTTAAAGTTTCTAAATTTGTGAGTTTAGGGTTAGGGTTTGAATTTCGAATTAAGTCTAATTTCAGATGTAGTAGGCTCAATTTTTGGGCCCATCGGATGAGTTGGGTCGTACCCAACTCATCCAACACCCGACTACACCCAAACCCGACCACCCAACAACTCTCCCTAGTCGAGTGTTGGGTCTGATTTTCTAGACTCGAGACTTGTCAGTCAAACTCAATCGGGTCTATCCAACCCGACCTGATGAACACCCCTTATTTGATATGTTGTGTAGATTTTGGGATGGATAGTATAGGTTTAAAAAAAATCTCACTAAATCCCGTGATTTCAATAAATTGATATACGGCTGATTAAATTGGGTTGTGATGAGACAAAAGACAGAGGCGATGGACTTGGTGAAATATGATTGTTGCGTTTCTTATATTAGTTTTATATTTATAAAAGAAATTATATGAACGCGTCAATAATTAAAGGGATAATTACACTTTTCCCATGCTAAATTGACCGATTTTACATTTTCCAACAGCAAAAAAAAAGTTTACATTTTATGACACCTAATTGCGTATTTTTTACACTTTACACTAACAGTGTTAGATTTTGGATGAAAAATTTTCATGTTGAATGAAAAGTCGAAATTGCCCTCAATTATTCATCAAAATTTCAAATTGATGCCATTATTCATCAAATTATAATATTTATTAATAATATATAATTTATATTAATAATATTTATTAATAAAAAATAATTTATTATTATTAATTAATAAAAATAAAAGTAAATCATTTTTCCAATTATAAATTATTAATAATTAAAATTAAAAGTAAATTAATTATTAATTATTAAAATAATATCAATTAATAGTAATAGTAATAATAATACTAATTATAAATAATAATAGTAATAATAATAATAATAATAATAATAATAATAATAATAATAATAATAATAATAATAATAAATAATATATTGAAACTTTCAAATAACATAACTCTCTCGTACGAGTTTTGTTTCGGACTCATATATTATATCAAATCAAAGAGATTTAGAAGTCAACAACTTTGAAGAAAAAAGTATTTGTCTATATATTATTAATAATTGATTTAATTTTACGTGATAAATAATTATCACCAAATATATAAATAATTAATTATTAATAACTTTTTTAACATTTTGCTCTAACACTGGTAAATGTTGGACGAATTTTTTTAACGATTAAAAAATTTGTTGTCGTTGGATGATTCTATTCGATTTGATATATTATGAGCCCGAAACAAAGCTCGTATGAGTGAGTTATGTCATTCGAAAATTTCACCATATTATTAATAATTAAATATATTATTAATAATTAATATTTTTTAATTATTAAATATCAAAATAATATTAAGTATTAATAAATAAATCTTTCATTAAAGTTGTTGATCTTTCGATTCTCTTCGATTTGATACATTATGAGCCTGAAATGGAGTTCGTATGAGAGAGTCATGTAATTCAAAAGTTTCAATATATTATTAATAATTAAACCGGGTCTGATCGGATTTGAGTGGAGGTTGATCTTAGTTAGGGAAGAAAATCTTAAAGGTATTTTGATTTTTTGTTATAAAATGAAAATTTTCATTCAAAATTTGATAATGTTAAGGTAAAATGTAGAAAAACGTAATTAACGATAGTAAAATGTAAATTTTTTTAATTGTAGTAAAATGTGAAAATGATCATTTTTTAACAAGAAGAAAGTGTAATCATCCCATAATTAAATTTTGACTTGCATTACTAGTTACGATCGTACACCTTCGTTGTGATAGTTTATTGCACGTGCTCCTCTTTCGAAAATGCTCCTATTGCTTTTCAAATAAAAATCATGGACAAAAACACATAAGGTAGGGACATTTGAAATGCAAAATGTAATCAGACGCACTCACATCAACATCACCTAATTTTTATTTTCAATTTCTCCGTTAAATGCACACACACTTTAATTTTAGTTTGAGTTCATTTAATGATAAGTCAATTCGACTTTAACCTTTCAAGACTCAATAAATTTGGAGATGCCGTATTTAATATTTAATTAACTATATAACTTTTTTACAAATGTATTTTTAACATTTAATAAATATTTATAATAAAATATCAAACATGTCAAATTGAGTCAAATTGATATGTAATAGTATTGTTTATTATTTGATGAATTATGTATATTTTTATTTAATATAAAATTTAACATTTGATGAATATTTGCTGTGAAAATAGAGTGAATTGAATTAAGTTGTGCCGAGTCCTAATAAGAAAAATTTCAGATAATCCCCATTAATTATACGCGAGTCTCACATGAACCACTTTTAAGTACGAAATCAATCTGAGAGTTATTTAAGTATTAAAAAGTCACACTTTACCCTTTTCCATCAATTTTTTCAAAAATTTTGTTAAGTTTTTTTTGTGAAATAACGATAATACCTTTGTATCTTAAAAGTTAAAATAATTAATTAAAATGATTTTGAACTTCTTTTTTTCCTAATTTTTTTTACAAAAACAAAGAATAAGAAAATATTTTAGTATTAATTTTTTTTTATAAAAAACATGTTTTTAAAAAAAAAAATTTTAAATTTATTTATAAAAAAGAACTTTTTAAAAATTAATTTTACTACTAACATAATTTTATTCTTTATTTTGTAAAACGAGAAAATTAGAAAAATAGTTCAAAATCATTTTTACTTGTTTATTTTAATTTTTCAGATACAATGATATTTAGTCAATTCACAAAAAAATTAACATAATTTTTTTAAAAGTTATAGATTAAAGTGGGATTTTTTGATATTTATAGACATCTCATATTGATTTTGTATTTCAGGGGGTTCATGTGAAATTCGCATATAATTGATGGGGTTTATCTGAAATTTTGCCGTCTTAATAATTTGATTATTGATTCGATCTGTTTAGGCCTATACATATAATTATCATGATTAGTGGTGCGCATTATCTAATTTCTAGAATTGTTTTATATTTCTATTCAATTTTTGATGGGATGCTGAAATTAAGATTACCCTTAAATTATCACTTGGTTTGGTATGTGAATATTAGGAAATTTTTTTTTTTAATTCAAAACTTTGAAATGGTGTTTGTGGATATGGTTAAATGGAAAAATGAGGGTAAAATGGCACGCGTTTAAAAATAGAAGTATAAGTGAGAGCATTTTAGTCTTTTTTAATCAAATTTTAATAACTCATTTAACTCTCAAGGGTATTTTAATCATTTCACATGTCAAATTTTTTAAAAACTAGCGGAAATGAACGGAGAGGTGTAAAGTGAAAAAAAAAACATAATTTTTAGGTACCCGCTCAAACAAAAATAATTCTAAATGTTTTCACTCGAAAAACGGTCAATTCGTAAAGTATTCATTTGAAAGTATCACTTGAAACTCCGGTCACCAGGTACGAAGCCCAACAGGTAAGCTCCGGCAATCGACGATGCTCACGATGCTCCGGCGATCGACGAGGTGCTCGCTGCCCAGCAGTTTCGTCACCTCGTCTCTGTTTTCTAACCAGAAAACAGAGTATGTGACTGCTGCTCCGGCGCCATCGCCGCCGCAAGTCTCTGGCGGAGCCGAGCCTCTTACCGGGAGACATATCGCCGCCATCGTCTCTCGCCGTCGCCGTCGCAAGAGGCTCTGTTTTGATGAAGTAAGAGGGTCTAATGACATTCACTTGAAAATTTGATGAATAATTGAGGGTAATTTCGTCTTTTCACACTTTTTAAAAAAATGGGCCGGTTCTCTACATTAGACCAAGGGTAATTTCGACATTTTGAAAATTTTGTGGGTAAATTGTCCAAAATGAAAGTCAGGTATAAAAAAAAAATTTAAAGGTGTGAAAGTGTCAAAAATATATATTCATGTATACAAAAGTGTCATTTTTTCTTGTTTCAGTATATAATAAATCTTTAGCTCAAACTTTGTACATGTATTGTCCACATGTTCCTAACTAATTCCTTAACTCATTCTGGTGTATCGTCCTTCGATGTGATGCCTAGATGCTATATCCCCTCATCTTATATGCATATTGTTTTGTAAAACTCCAACAAGACATCATCATAGAATGTGTCAAATTGAAACCTAGAATTTCGAACAGAAAATAACCGTTTCCATATGTTCCCTACCCTATAAAACTCACTCTCTAGCTGCTCTCAATCCATCATCATCATCCTCTCAGCTCCTTCTTCTCCACTTCTACACCTAATAAATCCATCTCAACAAAAAACACAAAAAATATGGGCTTTTGACTTCATTTGTTGATTGTTGGTCTCATCGCCATTTTACTCTCCGCCTCCTCCGCCCCCACCCCCGCTCCTTCCCCCAAATCTTCACCTTCCTCCGCCAACGCCAACGCTAATGCTCCCGCCAAGTCCAACAACAACGACAACGACGATAATAACAACAACAACAACAACAATAACAAAAACAAGTCCTCTCCTTCACCAAAGAACTCAAACTCAAAGTCATCTCCTTCGCCAAACTCTGCCTCACCCGCTCAGGCGCCATCCGGCGGCAGCGACAGGAAGACCAGGAGTGGCGGGGCCGCCTCCCCGGGCCCCGCGGGCAAAAGCAAGGCCCCGTCCACCCCTCTCACCGCCGGCAACACCCCGACGACTCCTCCAGCGCCCCCTATGGGAAAGCCCACGGCTTATACTCCCCCTACCGCCGCTAGTCCCGCGGCAGTCACCGCCAGCGCTCCCGCCCCCAGCGCCGCCTCTGCCCTCAAGGTCCCTGTCGCTGTCGCCGTCTCCGCCGCGGCTGCCACCCTTTTCTTCTTCTTTAGATAGAGTTTTTTTTAATTCAATGAAATTGAATTGGTAAGTGATTTAAGGAGAATTTTTATTTCTCAAGGGAAATTTTCTCATTCGAAAATAAAGAATTTGTACGGAAGCATTACACACCATTTTTGCATACTGGCGGCTGACGTTGATTGGGTTCTCCGCTAGTAGAAATTATGGGTGGCGGATAGCTTGCATATGCATTGTTGAACAAAGCTGTTGTTAAATGAAATTAAAATTTCAATTTTGAAACGTGTCACGGTTATCATCTTTTAATTCCCTTAAAATATTGTTCATATCCAATTGAGTTGCTATATAAATCAGCTTTTTGGTAATGGAAAAAGAGATGACACAAAACAAACAACTCATGTGTTGAGCCAATCTCTTTTCTCTCGTTTTCTTTGCTTGTACTCTTAAGTATGACTTTGTTGAGTTCGACTCTTGTTGTTTTTTTGAGAGATTACTACCATACATGACGTATTTAGTGTTAAGGAAATCAGTCTCGAGCTTTGATAAAAAACAACTTAATCAAATTCAGAATTCAGAAAGTTTTTGTGCATTCTTCAAATGCATAGACAAATTTATTTTGCCCCATACAATTTCTTTCCGTTTAAAACCAAACTCCAAACAAAACTACAAAGTCGTAGATAACAAGACGAAAAATGCAATGAAATAAAATATAATTTTTGAAGGTCTGTAGCTCCGGTTATAACAGTACAGATTGTACTAATTTTAGAAATTTTTGTTAATTATTGAAATTCTGATGAGCTAGTCGTGCAAGATGCCACACATAATGTTACGTAAGAAGCTATAACGTTGTGTCTGACTTCTTGCGTAGATAACTTAGGACAGTAAAGATAAAGCTACAGACAATGACACAGCAGATTGTTTACCCAGTTCGGTGCAACATCACCTACGTCTGGGGGCTCTCAGCCTAGTGGAAAGATTTCACTTATCAGTAATCCGTCAGAACATACAAGTACCTGTGATCACCCCTAGATCTATACTTTATGCTACGTCTTACAGTGCAATCTATCTCAGGGTCTCCCCCTGAATCCAAGAACGTCTTGATTCCACTCTTCGAGCAATCGCCTTGCTCTGTCGTCTTCAAGTCTTCTTCAAGTTTGGTGGTTGCGTGCAGTCTTCACTCACGCGATCAGTAAACCCTCAATCACCTAACTCTCAATAGTTATGTGATGCACAATATCCTAAGCTCAATCTGCAATTTCTCAGCCCGCAAACCTTCACGTCTAAGAACCTTGCAAATTGTTGCTAGGAAACAAATAAAGAACCACACGATTGCTAAGGGGGTAGCCTAAGCTTTTATAGCAATCGAGGATGAGTACTAACCCTAAAGGGTTTCCTCTTAATCACCGTCTTTCTTCTTTCCTGATTTGCAGACGTTCTGGAACTTTGCATAATTCCTAATTATAATCGTATTTCCTGCAGAATCTGGACTTGCCTGATTTCTGTCGATCAGGATGTTTGCCGAGATGCCGTCAACAATGTTACACAAGATGTCGTAGAAGATGCTTCGACATTCTTTGTAACATGTTTCTTCAGTTCCTTTAAAAATCAGCCAATCTTTAAAACCATCATAACTACAATATCCCCCTTTGGCTATTTTTAAGGACAACATTCTTCATCGTATTCTGCGTCGCATTTGTCGTCTCGTCGATCGGCAGTGTCGCGCGTATCATCGCGTCTTGCGTTTTCGCGTCGTCTCTATCTTTCTTCCTTGTATCATTGTGATCGCGCGCATATATCTAACTTAAACTTATTAAACTTACTCACCATTGCTGGCTCAAAAAGAGCCAAACTTTAAACAAATATTGTAACAAAGCAGGGTAATAAGAACCAAATCCAAACATAACTCACACTCACTCTCAATCAGCAGTCGAGAGTCAGTGTGATATAGTGTTCAACAAAAATTACAAAATAAAATATTATTCAGTTGTTCGAGAATCAGAAAGTTCATGAAATTTAAGCAGAGCTGCTGCTAGAACTTGCAGTCTCTTCTTCAGTCGCTTCAGTTGAGGCATCTTGGGTAGATTCTTCTGGATCATTAGGCAGAGAGGTGGTGTCATCATCTTCGGAGCCAGGAGGAGACATGGATTTCAGCAGGTTGGCGCAATGTGATCGGCGCTGGGAGAGATGCTTCAGGGCTGTCTTCAAATTGACGATGTCCTCGTCAAGCACGGCTATCTCTCGTTCAAGCATAACTGCATCCCTGCTGGTGGTCTTGGTTAGAGGGGCGGCACTTGTGGCTCGACTGGTCGTTGCCTTGGCTTCTGGCCTGACAAGATCAGGAGCATGCTTGCCCTCAAATAACTTGTGGCTCACCACAATCAGTCCTCCTCTTTTTCCAACCTTATCCGATGTTTTCAACACTCCAGGGTGTTGATGTACAAGCAGCTCAGAGAGAAGGGATGGAAAGGCAATAGGAATTTTCACAGCAAGTGATCTAGTATGGCGAATAAGATGATCAATCACAAATTGCCCAAAATCAAGTTTAGATCCAGTACCTATTTGGAAGATTAGTATCGCCAGCTCTGGTTTGATGGATGATGCGTGGGTCGAGGGAGCCCAATTTGCTACTCCAATCCAGAAGAGAATGAAGTACTTGGAAGTAAGATCTGATGCTGCCACAGTGCCTTTGGTCGGCCATGTTCTGCTTTTATCTCCGGTAATCTCACGGAGGACTTTGTTTAGGTCGGGTGGTGGCATAGATCGAACCCGCTTTCTTCCCAGGAAGTCATTGATAATGTCAGAGGAGATGTTGAAGCGAATGCCTCTGACATTCACCTTCTCAAACTCCGGATCATCCGATGTTCCAAACCCAGTAGGTAAATTGGCAACAAATTCCTTAACCAAGAGAGGATAGTGGTTACCAATGTTTGTGATGGTTTTCATTAATTCTGCTTTCTCCAGGAGCTAGATAATGGCTTCTAGTCCTAGCAGCTCTGATGACAGGGTCTTTTCCGGGTACGCCGTTCTTTGAAATACGAACTCCCACCGTTTCCCACCATCTGCCGAGTGAAACGACACATTGTCGTAGGGAACACTCGGCGTGTTCTTGACCGTCTTCAGAATATTTTTCTTCTTTTCTTCCTTAGCAGTAACCTCCTCTTCTTCGTCATCAGTTGCTTCATCTACCAATCTTCTTTTGGACACACCTTTCTTTTCCTTGACGGACATCTTTTTCTTCTTGTTGCTGGGGCCTCCAGCATCTTTGACCTCCTTCCTCTTCCTAGTTTCTTTGAGTTTTCCAACCATTACAGCTAAACTTTCATTCTCTTCTAGAACCTTTTTCTTCAGGGATGATATCACTGTGTGTGCCGTCTCAGCAGCTTCTTCTGTGACATCTTCTCTGGCATCCAGAGGGTTTTCTTCTGTGTTATCAGTGGTGTCATTCTTGTCCTTCTCAGCTTCTTCCAGATCGGTCTCTCCGTTTCTGGTTTCTTCTTTCTCGACTTCTTCCTCGGCTTCTTCCGAGTCAGCGACTTCTTCTTTTACTACAGCCTCTTTTGTGGCTTTAGGCATGACATATGTTCCTCCTTCTTCTTCTCCTTCTCCTTCAGCAATACACTCCAACCCATGACTGACCGGGGTCAGGTCCTCCTTTTCTCCTTCAGGATTTATCAGTTCCTCTACCACACCTTCTTGAGGCGGGTCTTGGTTTTCCAGTAGTGATTCCAGCAAATCACTATTTCTAGAGGTATCGGTGGAGAAATCGTTACCTGGGACATTTTTTGGTGTTGGAACTGCGATGATCTGCATGGAAGCTTCTCGACTTCCCTGGCCAAGTTCTGTCTCCCTTTCTGGCCCAGTTAGGTCTGACATGGAGAATGCAGAGCTTCCGGTTCGAGATCGTTTAGAAACTCGAGAAAAGATTGGCATTGGAGCTTCCTTCGGTGGGGTTTCCTTGGGGATTTCTTCTGTTTTCTTCAGGGTCTTTGGCCCTCTAATCCGAACTCCATGCTTGTTGGTTTTTGCTTTGCTGCTCTTGGAGCTTTTTGCTTCTGCTCTCTTAGGTTCAGAGGCTTTCTTTGGGACTATCGTGCTCCGAGTTTTCACCATGTCTGTGTAGTGAGATGTTTGTTTGCAGAATGTGAAGGGTGAGAGAGATGAGAGCGAACTCGAGAAGGGGCAGGCTAGGTTTAGATTTTGAAAAAAAAGATTGATTCAAATCTTTTAACGTCTGAGCGTATCTTTTTCTTTCTTTTATATGGGCTTTTGGTATACTTGGCCCAATGGCATGTGTTGGGATTTTGGACCGGTTCATGAAGAGGCACCAACTAACTCCTCTCAAACGTTTCTGCAACTTCTTACTACTCGTTGATGGTGCACAGACCGAGTGATGATCTGAGGTTCTCAAATCTGCTCGCATCTAATGCTTTTGTGAAAATATCAGTAAGTTGCTTCTCTGTGGGGATGTGCTCTAGGATGATATTCTTATATTCGACCAGTTCTCGAATGAAGTGGTGTCTAATGTCAATGTGTTTGGTCTTACTATGTTGGACAGGATTTTTGGAGATGTTGATAGCACTGACATTATCACAATATAAAGTCATGGCTTCCTGTCTGACATTGTATTCGACTAACATCTGCTTCATCCATAGTAGTTGTGTGCAGCTACTCCCAGCAGCAATGTACTCCGATTCGGCAGTGGAAAGGGCAACAAAGTTTTTCTTTTTACTAAACCATGATATGAGGTTGTTGCCAAGGAAGAAACATCCTCCAGATGTGCTTTTTCTATCCGCTGTGTTTCCAGCCCAATCGGCATCACAATACCCCACCAGGGTAGAGGATGTGTCGAATGAGTATAACAAACCCAAGTCTGTAGTCCCGGAAACATATCTTATAATTATTTTAGCTTGGGATAGATGACTAACCTTAGGATTAGCTTGATATCGTGCACATACTCCTACAGAGTAGGCAATATCTGGTCGACTTGCAGTAAGGTAGAGAAGACTACCGATGATGCTTCTGTATAGATGTTGGTCGACGGCTTCTCCTGGATCATCTTTAGTTAGCTTGACATGTGTAGCTGCAGGTGTCCTTTTATGTGAGGCTTTCTCTAGCCCAAACTTCTTGACAATATTCTTCGCATACTTGCTCTGAGATATGAACATGCTATCTTTTTGTTGTTTGATTTGGAAGCCTAGAAAATAAGTAAGCTCTCCCACCATGCTCATCTCGAATTGTGATTGCATCTGTTGAATAAATATCTCTACCATCTTGCTTGACATCCCTCCAAAGACAATGTCATCAACATATATTTGAGCAATCATCAAATTCCCGTCTTCATTCTTCACAAATAGGGTCTTGTCGACCCCCCTCTAGTGTAGCCGCTTTGAATCAGAAATTTTGCGAGTCTTTCATACCAAGCCCTTGGTGCTTGTTTCAACCCATAGAGAGCTTTCTTGAGTTTATACACATGATCAGGATAGTGAGGATCAACAAATCCTTTGGGTTGTGACACATATACTTCTTCATTTAGGTCCTCATTCAAGAATGCACTTTTGACATCCATCTGGTAGAGCTTTATCTGTAGATGGCATGATATCCTTAGTAGGAGACGAATTGCTTCAAGTCTTGCTACAGGAGCAAAGGTCTCATTGAAGTCGACACCCTCAATTTGAGTATACCCTTGAGCAACTAACCTTGCTTTGTTGCGAGTGATGTTGCCAAGCTCATCAGATTTGTTCTTGAAGATCCATTTGGTGCCTATGATGTTTCCTTCACTTGGTTTGGGCACCAGTTCCCATACCTGATTTTTCTCAAATTGAATCAGCTCTTCTTGCATAGCATTGACCCAATATTCATCATTGATGTTTTTGGGTTCTGTCTTAGAAACGAAGCAAATATTTCCGATCATCTCGTTATAATCTTCAGGAGCTTTTGACCGAGTTCGTACGCCTTCATTCAGGTTTCCAATAACTCCAGAGATAGGATGGTTAGTCTGGACTCTCTGTGAGGGATTCTTGTTGCTAGTTTCAGGAACTTCTTCGTTATTGGCGACATCATCTTCTGTTTTGCTGCTAGCATCTTCTCTAACATCAGGAGTAGCATACTTCCTGACATTGTTGGGAGGATAGGCTCCGTCTTCTTCTGTCACATCTTCTGAGGCATCTTCGCAGTCATCGTCAACAACAACATTGATTGATTCCATCATGGTCTTGGTTCGTTTGTTGAAGACTCGGTATGCACGACTATTCCTTGAATAGCCAAGGAAGATGCCTTCATCGCCTTTTGGGTCAAGCTTTTGGCGAGGTTCTCTATCAGCCAGTATATAACAAGTGGAGCCAAAGATATGGAAGTACTTAACATTGGGCTTTCTCCCCCTCCATATTTCATAATGAGTTACTGACATACCTGGTCGGAGAGTGACTCGATTGTGGATATGGCAAGCAGTGTTAAGTGCTTCTGCCCAGAAGTGAGTTGGTATGTTTTTAGCCAGCATCATAACTCTTGCCATCTCCTGTAGAGTCCTGTTCTTGCGCTCAACAATGCCATTCTGTTGAGGAGTGATTGGTGCTGAGAATTCATGTGCTATCCCTTCTGAGTTGCAGAAATTTGCAAACTTGCTGTTTTCGAACTCTCGACCATGATCACTACGAAGGCGGATGATTTTGCCAATCGTTTCTCCTTTTTCTCGTTGGACTTGGATGCATAGATTCTTGAATATCAAGAAGGTGTCTGATTTGTCACGAGGGAAGTCAACCTAAGTGTATCGTGAGTAATCATCTACACATACAAAGACATATCGTTTTCCTCCAAGGCTTTCAACTTGCATTGGTCCCATGAGGTCAACATGTATTAGCTCAAGTACTCGAGAGGTGGTGATATGCTGAAGCTTCTTGTGTGACATCTTGGTTTGCTTTCCAATCTGACATTCTCCGCAGATCTTACCTTCTACTATTTTTAGGTTTTGGATTCCGGTGATAGCCTGCTCTGAGATTGCCTTTTGCATACTTCGAAGGTTTAGATGTCCAAGCTTTCGATGCCATAGTTTGGTTTCTTCTGCTTTGGAGACAAGGCACTTGGTTGCTTCGGTATGTGTCTCGGGAGACCAGATATAGCAATTGTCTGCCGAGTGAACTCCGTGTAGAATAGTGACCTGATCGATGTTGTTAACTATACAGGCTTCTTTAGTGAATTTTACTACTAAATCCTGATCACAGATCTGACTGATGCTAATCAGGTTTGCCTTAAGTCCTTCTACAAGTAATGCTTCAGTCAGACAGGTGGCTTCTGGATGCTTGAGCACTCCTTTTCCAATGATTCATGCTCGGATCCCATCTCCAAACGTAACAAATCAATTTGTATATAATTTAAGATTGGAGAGAAACTCTGGAGTACCTGTCATGTGTCGAGAGCATCCACTGTCGAGATACCAGTCTTTGTTTGTTGAAGCACTCAAGGATGTATATGCAACATTAGCTCTATAGACCAGGTTTTTAGGTCTCCATTCAAGGCGGGATGTCTTCGGAGGAGATGAGAGATGCCTTTGATATCTCTTTTGTTGTAGCTGAGCTTGCTTCCTCTTAAGAAGTTGAAAACAGAAAGGTCTGATGTGACCAGGTTGACCACAGTAATGGCATATCCATTGATATATATAAGCTGGTCTTCTGTAGCTTTGTTGTTTTCGTGGAGGATGTCTTCTGGTAGTTACTTGACAAGAACAGGTCGTAGACGATGTTATGGTTTTTGTTGTAGGTTGTCCTGTAGGATGTGCTGGGGCATCCAGTAGTTTCTTGTCAGTCATGGCTTGTTGTGGGATAAACTTTGTCCCTGCTGTTGAGGGGACAACATGTGTGTACCCTAGTCCTTTCGTATCTTTGGACTGTTTTCCCACCGATAAAATCTTGTCAAGGCTTTCTGTGCTTGGATTCATCATCTTTACCGATTTAGTCATGAGACTAATTTCTCCATTAAGTCTGGTGATCTCTCGTTTCAGCTCCACGATTGTCTCTAGAAATCTTGATTTGTCGTTGGTAAGACTAATGATCCTTTCGCCTTGTTGATCAAGTATCAGAGTTTCCTTGATCCATTTGGTGTACAAGCCTTTGTATGCCTCGACTAGTTGTTCTTTAGTCCAATTCTCATTTGGAGTTGGATCATTATTGATGTCGACAGCATTATCAACATTACATGTAGGAGTAGTAGTAGTGAATGCAACAAAGTTGCTTACCTCTTCAGATCCACTATCTTCATTGTCATCATCTGATAGAGTGGCATTGTATCCTCGTTTTTGTTGTTTGAGGAAATTTGGACATCCTCTACGGAGGTGGCCGAATCCTTCACATTCATGACATTGTAGTCCTTTGTTTTTGTTTTCTTCCCCACTCCTGTTTGGTCTGTCAAGACTACCTCCAGCTTGAGCTTTTTGTGGAGCATTGTTTCTGGCATTTGCTGTGACATTCCGTCCACCCATTCGACTAAATCTTCTCATGGCTTTGTTGTAATTTTTTATGAGAAGGGCCATTGTAGCCTCGATGTCTTCATCAGAATCCGAATCCTCAGGATCTGGTTGCTTGTGTGTTGAGCTTTTGAAAGCAACTCCTTTGTTCCTTTTGTCGATGTTGGGTAGAGACAACTCATAGGTCATTAGAGACCCCATCAGCTCATCAAATTTCAAGACCTTGGGGTCATGAACTTCTTCAATTGCTGTGATCTTCATCTTGAACCTAGGGCTAAGAGCACGTAGGGTTTTTCTTACCAATTTTTCATCAGACATTGGTTCTCCCAGAGAATAGGATTCATTGGCTAGATCACGAATGCGAACATTGAAATCTGCAATTGATTCATCTTCCTTCATGATGAGGGCTTCGAAGTTGGTAGTCAGGTATTGCAGTTTTTGTTCTCGAACCTTAGTTGTTCCTTCATATGCTACGACCAGGATGTCCCATGCTGATTTGGCAGTTGTGCATGTGTTGATTAGTCTGAACACGTTTTTGTCAACACCATTGAAGATAGCATTCAGCGCTCGAGAATTTTCCAGTGATTCTTCATCTTCATCATCGGTCCAGTCCTTTTCTGGTTTTGGGCCGATAGGATTGCCATCACTGTCACTGAGTTGTGGTGCATTCCAACCATTGTTATTGTTATCGTTGTTGGACTTGGCGGGAGCGTTGGCGTTGGATTTGCCGGAGGAAGGTGAAGATTTGGGGAAAGGGGCGGGGGTGGGGGCGGAGGAGGCGGAGAGTAAAATGGTAATGAGACCAACAATCAACAAATGAATTCGAAAGCCCATATTTTTTTGGTATTTTTTGTTGAGATGGATTTATTAGGTGTAGAAGTGGAGAAGAAGGAGCAGAGAGGATGATGATGGAATTAAGAACAGAGTGTGTTTTATAGGGCAGGGGAGATGCGGGATGTTAGGGAACATGTGGAAGAGAAAAGAGCAGAGACAGTGAGAACTGTTATTTCTGTTCGAAATTCTAGGTTTGAATTTGACACATTCTATCGTGTCTTATATTTCATGCAAAAATGAGCTATTTGAAAAACAAAATGTACACCAGACGAGGTGACATTACATGTAGGATGAGGTGATATTGCATATAGGCTTTCGAAAAGGCAATCACTATCAGATCTTGCATTAGAGACTGCGCAAATATAGAAAGTGCGTCGTTACAAATTTTAGTGACGGCGCACAATCACCGTCACTATCAGTTTTTACATTTGTAATGGCGCACATTCCCAAAGTGGGCCGTTACAAAATTATTGACCATTGACCAACATCTTTCCGTTAGGAGTAAACGGTTCGAAAACGGACCGTTGTTGTTGTCATTAGTTTATAACGGCGCACATTTGGAAGTGCGCCGTCGCAAATTGTCAAAAATCTTGACTACTCCGTAGTCAAGATTGTTGAATTTCGCTTGATTTCGGTTTTTTCGTTTTCTTTTCATATGCTAATTGTAGACCAAAATTATCATAATAATTTGAAACGACTTAAAATTCATGTACGTCAATAAAAAATTAAAATCGATGTACCATGTCCCAAAAAAAAGTCTCTATTGAGAGTTTGACCTTTACTTACGGAGGTAATCAAGGTTGACCGGTTTGGATCGAGATTCAAACATTCTCGGAATTAACTATAAATTTGGCACGTCAAGTATTAAAACATTGCGCTCCAATCCGTACGGTCGGATTAAAACATGATTTTAAACATAAACCACTTTCATTGAAAGCGTGAGTTTATGGTTTTGGAAGGTAAACTCTATCCTAAACCCTTAACACATAACTCGTCAAACGTTCAATAGATCAATATATTTTTAAGAAAATCAAAATCATTCAATCTGTTGTAAGTAACATGTACTTGGTATATTACAGTTTTTATAAAAATCAAACCACGGGAGCACAACTAATTATTCACGATCGGACCGGCATGAATAAAATAATAATTTAGGGTTAGTTTTGTAACGGCGCACTTTGCTATTGTGCGTCATTACAAAGGGTCAAATTTCATAGTCAACAAAGTTGACTTCCCCTTGACCGGTTTGGATCGAGATTCATACATTATCGGAATTTACTGAAATTTTGGCACATGAAGTAGCAATCCACTGCGCTCCAATCCGTGTGGTTGGATTAAAACTTGATTTTCAACATAAACTAGTTTCGTTGAAAGTGTGATTTTAGGGTTTAGGAAGGTAAAACCTAACATAAACCCTAAACACATTGATCATCAAACGTTCGGTAGATTAATATATATTTTTTGAATCGAAACCATTCAATCAGTTGTATATAACATGTACGTGGTATAATACAAATTTTAGGAAAATCAAACCACGGGAACACTGGTAATCATTCACGATCGGACCGACAATATTAAAATAATAATTCAGGGTTATAGTTAGTAACGGCGCACTTTGCTGTGTGACGTTACAAAAGTGGCGCCAAACGAAATTTTCGTGAAAAATCAAATTTCGCGGGTAAATTTCGCGAAAATTAAACTTCCCCCGAACTTTTTTTGTAACGACGCACATAGCAAAGTGCGCCGTTACAAAATCCAATTATATAATTTCCCAAAACCCTCTTCTTCTTCCAGTGCTTTGCTTCTTCCTTTTCTCCCTGCCTCTCCCTGCCGCCAGCGCCGCCGTCCACTGCAGTCGTCTCTCTTCCTCTCCTTCTTCCATATTTTGCTAAGGTATGTATTTAAAGGTTTTAATTTTAGGTTTAATTGGGTGTCTGATATTTAGATTGCATGTTAGATTTTACAATAATTTGTAGTGTGCATGTTAAATATTATGAATATGGATGTTGAACAAATTTTTTGAATATTTGTTGAACTTTTTGGAAAATTGTTTGTGTAATTTTAAGAAATTGTATAATATTAGTTTAGGAATTGTATGAAATTATTAGATTTACATAATTTGTTATTTTTAGTTCCACGTGAATTTGTATAAATTTATTTGATTTGTTAGTTTGCATGTTAGATTGTTATGTTGAATATTAATATGTTTTAGATTTACAATAATTTTCATATTAAATTTATGAATTTAGTTTTGGAATTAAAAGTACCCCGTAGGGGTATTCGTATGATGATAACATTAGGGTAAATTCCTCCAATTTCATTATTAATTGCATGATAACATTAGGGTAATTTGTCATTTATGATCTCTCAAGGTTAATTCGGTCAATCTCGACCGAATAAGGGGTAATTTGGTCATTTATGACATCTCAAGGGTAATTCGATCAATTTCGACTAAATAAGGGGTAATTTGGTCATTTATGACCTCTTAAACAATTTGAATTTTTATTATTTAATTTTTCAAAAAAAATGGAAAAAACTGAAATTAAATATTAATTTTTAGTTTTTAGTTTTTTTCCATTTTTATTTTTTTAAATATATCAATTTTGTAATGGCGCACATTAAAATGTGCACCTTTATAAATATTGTCGTTACCGTTTCAAACAAACAGTACAGTTACAACTCTAACGGCACACCGTAAAACGGCGGTTTGTGGGCCGTTACAAAAAAAAAATCTGAGGTCCTCCTTTGGACTTTGCAGGGAAATTAAATAAGGAAAAGTTTTTGTTGATTTGTTTTACTCTCTCTCTCCAACAGACCATCTATGGTCTACAAAATCAATGTGCTCAATAAGGATTTTGGCTGAGAAGAGAGAAAGTAAGAGAATGTTGAGAGAGGAGCTCAGTAAGGAGATCAGCGTGCTCAAGAAGACCATCGAGACTCTCTTTCTTAGAAAATTTGTATGTACAGATCTTGTTCGTACTAATGCGGATGCTTCTACTTCTTCAAGAAAATAAAGCTGAAGAAAATGAAGTTGATGAGGGGAACAAAAATGGTAACTCTGAGGGAGGTGACTCTTCCTAATCTGTTTCCCAATATCCGGGTTCATGATCTACAAGTTTTGTTGCACGAAGAGGAAGTTGTGATTCCTATCGAGGAACAGAACAAGAAGAAGAAGATGGTTGTTGTGACCATTGTTGATGTATCATTTACTCCTAAAGAGGAATGAGAACCAGAAAGAAGGAGATCTTGTGGCGCCCCTTGCTCATGAAAACAAGAAATCAGTGGGAGGCCAGAAGCCACCGAAGAATGTTCATGATGTTCCTATGGACAATGTGTCTTTTCACATAGAGGACGGAGTTCTAAGATGAAGCCAAACAATCGAAAAGCCAGATGAGGTACTGGGAAATATATTGAGCATCTGGTCAGAAAAGATGTCAAATGTGATGTCACAACATCTTGTGCGTCACAGCTTTGAAAAGATTCCTAAATATGAAGATCGACTGCGATTAGGAATCTGGAGGATCTCCAACTGTTTTTGAGACTTTTGGAAAGTCTGGATTGTGTTATGATTCTGGAAAGCTATCTGCCGTGATAGAGATTCTGAAAAGATATTCGGCGATAAGGAATTGGGAAACCAAGATCGTAAACGGTTAAGAAAACCCTAAATGTGTTCCAGAATTATAGTAGCTGCTCAAGACAGTCTCAAATATCAGTACACTCTATCCCTCCCTTGTGAAAGAGTTTATGGTAAACATGTATGCTGCCTTTGATGATCCTGAAGACCCCAAGTTCCGAAAAGTGTGTGTGCGAGGACATTGTGTCGATTTCTCCACTGGTGGAATGAATGACTTCCTGGGAAGAGAGAAGGTCACATCTACAGATTGTGTTCCTATCATGGACTCGATTGTTAAGAAAATTTATGGAGTCGAGAAGAGGTCTGGCCCTCAAAAGATCTAGCTCGATTGATCTACCTCACATCTATTGTGCGCCCCACCAATGTACCAGGAAAGCACCCTAGTGCTCTCTTCATCAAACACCAAGCTGTTTAAAGGAAAGCATGCTAAAGATATTGTCAGACCATATGGGGAGACATCAGGAGATTCTAGGAAGCTTAGTGACCAGAAAGTCAGTCCATAGGAAGGTGCTGGTTGAACTCAAGAATGAGATATCATTAAAACAACCAGGGGGAGAGGTATCATGGTAACATGTCTCGAAACTTGTGCTGACTTCTAAAATGACATCTTTCTACGTTTATGTTGCTCTGTCATATCCCCTACATGATTGTCGTGCAATCCTGTTTCCCCTTTACCATTTTTGAGGCAATCAGGGGGATATTTGTTATTCTAAGTGGTACAACATATGTTCCAACATATCGCTGGGAAGTATTTGAAGACGCGTAACTGCACTACAGAAGAAATCCAAGTCTTGTGGAATTAGGAAAGTACTCGAAGACGCGTAACGACACTGAAGAGGAAACCTAGTCTAATTTCAAGACTATTCGTTAAAAACCATGTGCTCGACATACATTATTCAAGGAGAATTGAGTGTTTGATCGATTAGGGTATTGTGTGCCACTTATGAAGATGAAGGATAAAGAGTTATGCTCCGATGTGTGCCGTTAATGAAGATGGCTGAAGATGATCGTATTAACTGGAGACGTTGCTTGCCGGAAGTTTACTGTGAAGATTGTGAAGTTATGCTTGCCTAAAAAATTGCCAAAGGGGGAGATTGTTACTATGTTTAGTATTGGCATATTTTTTAGCGCGAAGTCAAGATGTCAGACAACATGTTGCAACACATTTGACGTGACATACCACGCGTAAGATCATGAAATTTTTCGATCTTTCCTGTTTAATTTTCAGAAACGTGGGACAAAGGGAAAACGGGTTAATACAAGATTAGGCAACTAACCTGGATTTGTTGCGAGTGATGTTACTAAGCTCATCGGACTTGTTCTTGAAGATCCATTTTGTGCCAATGATATTTCCTTCACTTGGTTTGGGCACCAGTTCCCACACCTGGTTTTTCTCAAATTGAATCAGCTCTTCTTGCATAGCATTGACCCAATACTCATCATTGATGGCTTCATTGATGTTTTTGGGTTCTGTCTTTGAAACGAAGTAAATATTTCCTATCATCTCGTTGTAGTCTTCAGGAGTTCTTGACCGGGTCCGTATGCCTTCATTCAGGTCTCCAATTACTCCAGAGATAGGATGATTAGTCTGGATTCTTCGTGAGGGATTCTTGTTGCTGGTTTCAGGAACTACTTCGTCATTTGGACTAGCAGCATCATTTTCTGTTTTGCTGCTAGCATCTTCTCTAACATCAGGAATAACATTCTTCCTGACATTGTTGGGCGGATAGGCTCCGTCTTCGTCCGTCGCATCTTCTGAGGCATCTTCACAGTCATCATCAACAACAACATTGATTGATTTCATCATGGTCTTGGTTCGTTTGTTGAAGACTCGGTATGCGCGACTATTCCTTGAGTAGCCAAGGAAGATGCCTTCATCGCTTTTTGGGTCAAGCTTTCGACGAGGCTCTCTATCAGCCAGAATATAACAAGTGGAGCCAAAGATATGGAAGTACTTAACATTTGGCTTTCTCCCCCTCCATATTTCATAATGAGTTACTGACATACCTGGTCGGAGAGTGACTCGATTGTGGATATGGCAAGCAGTGTTAAGTGCTTCTGCCCAAAAGTGAGTTGTTATGTCCTTAGCCAGCATCATAACTCTCGCCATCTCCTGTAGAGTCATGTTCTTACGCTCAACAATGTCATTCTGTTGGGGAGTGATTGGTGCTGAGAATTCATGAGCTATCCTTTCTGAGTTGCAGAAATCTGCAAACTTGCTGTTTTCGAACTCACGACCATGATCACTACGAAGGCGGATTATTTTTCCAATTGTCTCTCCTTTTTCCCTTTGGACTTGGATGCATAAATTCTTAAAGATCAAGAAGGTGTCTGATTTTTCACGAGGGAAGTCAACCCAAGTGTATCGTGAGTAATCATCTACACACACAAAGACATATCGTTTTCCTCCAAGGCTTTCAACTTGCATTGGTTCCATGAGGTCAACATGTATCAGCTCAAGTACCCGAGAGGTGGTGATATGCTGAAGCTTCTTGTGTGATATCTTGGTTTGCTTACCAATATGACATTCCCCGCAAATCTTTCCTTCTACTATTTTCAGGTTTGGGATTCCTGTAATTGCCTGCTCTGAGATTGCCTTCTGCATACTTCTAAGATTTAGATGTCCAAGCTTTCGGTGCCACAGTTTGGTTTCTTCTGCTTTGGAGACAAGGCACTTGGTTGCTTCGATATGTGTCTCGGGTGACCAGATGTAGCAATTATCTGTTGAGCGAACTCCTTGTAGAATAGTGACTTGATCGAAGTCTTTAACTATACAGGCTTCTTTAGTGAATTTCACTTCTGACCCCTGATCACAAATCTGGCTGATGCTAATCAGGTTTGCCTTAAGTCCTTCTACAAGTAATGCTTCAGTCAGGCAAGTGGCTCCTGGATGCTTGAGTACTCATTTTCCAATGATTCGAGCTCGAATCCCATCTCCAAAAGTAACAAAGCAGTTTGTATATAATTTGAGATTGGAGAGAAACTCTGGAGTACCTGTCATGTGTCGAGAACAACCACTGTCGAGATACCAGTCTTTGTTTGTTGATGCGCTTAAGGATGCATATATAACATTAGCTCGATAGACTAGGTTTTTAGGTCTCCATTCAAGGCGAGATATCTTCTGAGGAGTTGGGAGATGCATTTGATATCTCTTTTGTGGTAGCTGAGCTTGCTTTCTCCCAAGAAGTTGAAAACAAAAGGGTCTGATGTGACCTCGTTGACCACAGTAATGACATATCCATTGATATTGATAGGTTGGTCTTCTGTAGCATTGTTGTCTGCGTGGAGGATGTCTTCTGGCAGTTGCTTGACGATAACATGTTGTAGACGATGTCATGACTTTTGTTGTAGGTCGTCCTGTAGAATGTGTTAGGGCATCCAGTGGTTTCTTGTCAACCATGGCTTGTTTTGGGACAAACTTCGTCACTGCTGTTGAGGGGATACCATGTGTGTACCCTAGTCCCGTTGTATCCTTGGACTGCTTTCCTACTGATAGGATCTTATCAAGGCTTTCTGTGCTAGGATTCATCATCTTTACCGATTTAGTCATAAGACTAATTTCTCCGTTAAGTCTGGTGATTTCGCGTTTTAGCTCCACGATCGTCTCTAGAAATCTAGACTTGTCGTTGGTAAGACTGATAATCCTTTCACCTTGTTGATCAAGTATCAGAGTTTCCTTGATCCATCTGGTATGTAAGCCTTTGTATGCTCGACTAGTTGCTCTTTAGTCCAATTCTCATTTGGAGTTGGATGGAGGTGATCATCATTTATATTGGCGGAATTATCAATGTTACATACAGGAGTAATAGTAGTGAATGCAACAAAGTTGCTTACCTCTTCTGATCCACTATCTTCATTGTCATCGTCTGATAGGGTGGCATTGTATCCTCGTTTTTGTTGTTTGAGGAAATTTGGACATTCTCTACGAAGGTGGCCGAATCCTTCACATTGATGACATTGAAGTCCTTTCTTATTGTTTTCTTCCCCACTCCTGTTTGGTCTGTCAAGACTTCCTCCTGTTTGAGCTTTCTGTGGAGCTTTGTTTCTGACATTAGCTGTGACATTCCGTCCTCCTATTCGACTGAATCTTCTCATGACTTTGTTGTAATTTTTTGTGAGAAGGGCCATTGTAGCATCAATGTCTTCGTCAGAGTCAGATTCCTCTGGATCTGGTTGCTTGTGTGTAGAGCTTTTGAAAGCAACTCCTTTGTTCCTTTTGTCGATGTTAGATAAAGACAACTCATAGGTCATTAGAGACCCCATCAGCTCATCAAATTTTAAGATCTTGAGGTCATGGACTTCCTCAATTGCAGTGATCTCATCTTAAACTTAGGGCTAAGAGCACGCAAGGTTTTTCTTACCAATTTTTCATCAGACATTGGTTCTCCCAGAGAGTAGGATTCATTGGCTAGATCTCGAATACGAACATTAAATTCTGCAATCGATTCGTCTTCTTTCATGACGAGGGCTTCAAAGTTGGTTGTCAGATATTGCAATTTTTGTTCTCGAACCTTAGTTGTTCCTTCATATGCAACAGCCAGGATATCCCATGCAGATTTGGCAGTTGTGCATGTGTTGATCAGTCTGAACACGTTTTTGTCAACACCATTGAAGATAGCATTCAGAGCTCGAGAATTTCCCAGTGATTCTTCGTCTTCATCATCAGTCCAGTCTTTTTCTGGTTTTGGACCGATGGGATTGCCATCATTGTTACTGAGTTGTGGAGCATTCCACCCATTGATTACAGCCTTCCATGTCTTGTTGTCAAGTGACTTCATGAAGGCACACATTCGAGCCTTCCAATAGCCATAGTTGCTTCCATCTAGAACAAGTGGTCGATTTATGGATCCTCCTTCTCTGGTATTGTCCATCTTTGATCAAAATATTTGTTTAGGAACTCACCTAAAGCTATAGGTGCCCCCTCTGATACCAATTGAGATTCTGATCAGCTAGTCGTGCAAGATGCCACACACAATGTTACGTAAGAAGCTATAACGTTGTGTCTGACTTCTTGCGTAGATAACTTAGGACAGCAAAGATAAAGCTATAGACAATGACACAGCAGATTGTTTACCCAGTCCGGTGCAACGTCACCTACGTCTGGGGGCTCTCAGCCTAGTGGAAATATTTCACTTATCAGTAATCCGTCAGAACATACAAGTACATGTGATCACCCCTAGATCTATACTTTATGCTACATCTTACATTGCAATCTATCTCAGGGTCTCCCCCTGAATCCAAGAACTTCTTGATTCCACTCTTCGAGCAATCGCCTTGCTCTGTCGTCTTCAATTCTTCTTCAAGCTTGGTGGTTGCGTGCAGTCTTCACTCACACGATCAGTAAACCCTCAATCACCTAACTCTCAATAGTTATGTGATGCCCAATATCCTAAGCTCAATTTGCAATTTCTCAACCCGCAAACCTTCACGTCTAAGAACCTTGCAAATTGTTGCTAGGAAACAAATAAAGAACCACACGATTGCTAAGGGGGTAGCCTAAGCTTTTATAGCAATCGAGGATGAGTACTAACCATAAAGGGTTTCCTCTTAATCACCGTCTTTCTTCTTTCCTGATTTGCAGACGTTCTAGAACTTTGCATAATTCTTAATCGTAATCGTATTTCCTGCAGAATCTGGACTTGCATGATTTCTGTCGATCAGGATGTTTGCCGAGATGCCTTCAACAATGTTACACAAGATGTCGTAGAAGATGTTTCGACATTCTTTGTAACATGTTTCTTCAGTTCCTTTAAAAATCAGCCAATCTCTAAAACCGTCGTAACTACAATTATGATAGTTATTTTATTCATAATAATTGATAACTACCTTCATAACACGTTGTAACACGTCAGCACTCAACATTCCAAATACACAAATGTTAGGGTTGTCCATTTCTACCGGTACCCGACTCACCTGACGACTAAACCCGAATGACCTGAGCCGAAAAAATCAGGAGTAAATTGGGTTGGATCGACTCAAACTTGACTTCAAGTGAGTCGGGCATTGGGTGTGATTTTCAAAACCACCGAGTAACTCGACTCACCCGAGTAATCGGTCCAACAAGCCCAACCCACACACCGTGACATCCCAACAAACATGCTAGCCCAACTAAAACTTTCATTTTACTAATGAGTTATAAGAGAACAAACATGTATATAAAGTGTAAAATATGTTGATACGTTACCGATGTGGGATTTGGTGGATTGGAGAGAGCACACAAGGGAAAGAGGAACAGACGCACACAGAACGGAAGAGACGCGGTGTTGACGCGTGGCATGCCGCATACCTTGAATTTTACTCTTATATTGAAGTCCCACATTGGTTGTGAGTGAAAGTTTCACTCTCCCCTCTCCCTATATACTGTGATGGTGTTTTAGTTGTTCCTCAAAACTCACAAACCTTTGGTTGGACTCACAAGAGTCTGGCCTCGGGTATAATAAACTTGAGTTCGGTATGTGGTCAAGAGTTCGGTCTTTGGTCAAACCCGACTACTCGATTATGAAGTTGAGTTGAGTCTCGGGTACAATAAACTTTACTCAGCAACACCCGAGTCTGGTTCAAATTCGGTTAGGTCTACCTAACCCGACCCGATGAACACTCTTAGTTGATGTGGAGCAATTTGTAGCATCGAACGAAACATTCAATTCGCAACCAGGTGTATTCCTATGTATATATTGAATGAATTAAAAAAAATAAACGGTAAACACTAAAAGGGCGAGAAATAATATTTATTTTATTTGATATATTTTGTTTTTATTGCTTAATTATAGTTATATTTTACCATGAATTTTGTTCGCTATGTAAAATTAAATCTATAATTTAACTTAATGAGTTTCAAAAGTGGTAATCAAAATCAAGTCTCTAATAAACTGTCTTAACTTAATTTATAAATATTCGGTTAGAACAATCTACATTCGAGTTTCAGTTAAATTCAAATTTAAAGGGGTTCATTTAAATAAGGAATTCAAGTCAAATAATTTAATATTTGATAGGCTCGGTTTTTATATTTGATTTATTATAATGGTATTGGTAAGTAAGAATGACTTTTTTTTTTGTATTTAGGTATGAAAGTTGTCTACTTTGCATACAACAATTTCACTTTGTTGTCATATAATTGATTAGATTTTCAATTCGCCAAAATTTAGAAAAAAATCAACGTCCTAGCATAAACCTAATGGCCTTTTGTATTGATTAAATCTCAAGAGACACTCTCATATTGAGTTTATCTATTAATTCCTCGTAACAACAACGATTAATTAACAAGACACTAGAATTACACTAGACCTCTCCCACTTCAACCATAGCCTTGTGTAACAATTAGAGCGGTAGGCGAACTGAGTTTTTAACGAGCCGCTCGAACTCGGCTCGTTGAATATTCGGTTTGAGTTCGTTATAATTGAGCTCGAGCTTAAGACTAAACTCGTTTAATAAAATAATCGAGCTCGAGCCTAACTGTTTAAGGCCTGATAGGCTTGCGAACCGACTTGTTTAATAATTAATTAATTATATACATTAATATTAATATATGTTTAAAATTTTAATAAATATTTATAATAGAACTAGACGAGTCGAATCAAGTCGAGTCGAGTCAATTTTAAGTTGGCTCATTTCTTATTTAATGAATTATTTATTTAATTTTGAATGAATATTTGTATTGAAATTTAAGCGAACCGAATCGAGCCGAGCTCAAACTCGAGCTTCCCAATTTTATTTCGAGCCAAACTCGAGCTTAGTTGTGTAATCTCGTTTGAGCACGAGCCGAGCTCGAGCCGAACCCTTTTTACACGAGCCGAGCCCAGCCCTGCCAAAATGAGGCTCGATTCGACACGTTTACACCTCTAGTAACAACATTTTTAATAAGGATTGGGCGTAACCCATATCGAAGTAAGGATTTATAGGAACGTCGGGAGGTCTATATATAAATGAGATACTCTTTTCCGATATTGTTAGGACCGTCTTTAAAAACATCGGAGCGGGACTCAGACCCTAGTGACTGGATTCAAAACATTTATAGATATGTTTAGTTGGGTCGTAACGACCCAGCCATGACCGGTTCCTATGCAAATTAGGGGTATAAACAAGCCGAATCAAGCCTCATTTATGCAGAGTTTGGCTCTTGAAAAAAGTGTTCAACGCAAGCTCGACTGGGGTTGAACGAGCTTATGCAACTAAACTTGAGCTCGACTCAAAATAAAATATACAAACTCGAGCTCAGCTCGATTCGGTTTGTTTAAATTTCAATACAACTGTTATTAAAAATTAAAGGGATAATTCCAGGTGGCTACACCTAGATTTTGCTGTTTTTCACCTAGGTACACCTAAAATTTTTTTTTCCAGCTGACTACGCCTAGAATGTGCAAAATTTTCACTTTGCACTTTCCGTCCAATTCTGTTAGTTTTTAACGTTTTTTTTCATGTGAAATGACTAAAATGCCCTTAGGGTAAAATGAGTTATTAAAATTGGACTGAAATGACTAAAATGCCCTCACATATTCATTTAATTTTCAAACCAATGCCACTCATCTCTTTTCAACCAAAGTCACCTTATTGAGGAAAAAAAATAGTCTTCTTCTCTTCTTCTCCACTTTAAACCTCTCTCTCTCTCTCTCACTTCGTTTTCTTCATTTTTGTTCCTATTCAATCTATCCACTGAAGAAAATAAAGTTTCAAACTTTCAACTTTTGAGTACCGACCCATCAATCAACCATTCACCATTTTCACTCCTCTCAATGTCACGGTGAAGCTAAACCAGACCAATCCTAGAGACCCAATTGAAGAACCGGCGACATGGTGTTCAAGGGCAGGTTCTACAGTTCCAAAAAATCGGACACTTAAAGCCCAGACGGATCGAATAGCCCTCAATTGTTTGGGTCCGATTCTCTGGTTAGATTCGACAAGAAGAAGGCAAAATCTGGGTCCAAGGAAGAGACCCAGATCGGTCCTTCTCGGGCAAGGACGGAGTGAAGAAGAAGGACCCATTGAAGTAGCCCAAGTCGGGTCTGATTCCGAAATTGGCGCCGACCTCGTCGGGGAAGCTCAAGGAAGTGCCTTTGTCGATGTCTCCGATTCTTGCTTCTTCGCTGGAATAGAATCAAGACTAGATCGGGACCGTTGACTCATGGGAGCTTTTTCGGGGCGATAAAGGGTCGTCTTTGGGTTCGATTAATTGTCGATGCCAAGTGGTGGTAGTGGTGATGGGAAGATAAAGGACTTGTTGAATGGTCTTAATGAGAATGACATTGGAGATTGGGTGGATAATGTGAGCAATTTTGATTATTGGCGGAAATGGAAATTGACATTAAGTAAAAAGAATTGCAGGGTGAAATATAGTCATTTTTGTTATGTGAGAATCGGTGAAGGATTCAACTCAAGAATAGAAAATGAGTGACATTAATTTGAAAATTAAATGAATAGTTAAGGGCATTTTAATCATTTCAGTCCCATTTTAATAACTCATTTTATCTTAAGGGCATTTTAGTCATTTCACATGAAAAAACGTTAAAAACTAACAGAATTGGACGGAAAGTGCAAAGCGAAAAATTTGCACATTCTAGGCGTAGTCAGCTGAAAAAAAAAATTTTAGGTGTACCCAGGTGAAAAACAGCAAAATCTAGGTGTAGCCACCTGGAATTATCCCAAAATTAAACAACTAATAAATTGTTCATTAAATAATAAATGAGTCAACTTGAGATTGACTCCACTTGATTCTGCTCGTGTAATTCTATTACAAATATTTATTAAAATTTTAACGTAAATATATAGTTACTTAAATATTAAAAAAATGAGGCAGTTCGCGAGCTTATCTAGCCTTAAGAGGTTAGACTCGAGCTCTATTCATTTATTAAACAAGCATAATTTTGAGCTCCAATTCGGCTCGAACTCGATTATAACGAGCCCGAATCAAATATTTAACGAGGCGAGATCGAGCAGCTCGTTAAAAGCTCGACCCATTTACACCTCGTCTCCGACATTATGAAGGTTGATTGCCCAAGTGAGTACAGACACATCTAAACCTTATCTTGTCATCGTACGGGGCCAAGGTGCCCCTCCATTATCTTCAACAAATTGCCAGGAAGCCACGGTCAATTTTTTCTTTTAGTAACGGTGCACGATGTACGCCGTTAGAGATCAATTTGTGCGACGTTACAGTTTGTAACGATGTACAAAACGTCATTTTAACGTGCACCGTCACAAAAGCATCGTTACAATTTGTAGTGACGCACATGTGCACCGTTACAAATTGTAATGGCGCATGTGCGCCGTTAGAATTAGTAACGGTGTACAATACTCATACGATACTATGCAGATGTGCCATCCATCACCTGAACCGGAACATACATGGAAAAGTTGGAGTAGTGATTCTAGTATACGATATTTTCTATCTCTGAGTTTCAACATGGATCATGTACATCAATTTGTATACAATATGACCAATGTCTAAATTTATTCCTGATGTGCATTGGTACGATGAATCAACTATGATTATATGTTGATCGTTGGCGAAAATGCTTTGAATATTTACTTATAGCCGACACACCCTTATTATACGCGTCAGTATTATATATATTATATAATATATCCGACACATATTTACGAACACCGGTATAATACGGAATAGCCAGTGGCGGATCCAAGGGAGGCCCTTAAATTCTGATATGTATACAAAAACTGTGCAACTTAACATTAAAAGTTGTTTGACTTACTGATAAGGGAATAACATTTTATGAAAAAATCGCGAACCGACTCACTTTGTATTTATATATTAAATTTTTAGCATAAAATTGAATAGCCAACGCATGCCTAAATACGTCGCCTATTCTATTCTATGTTATACCCAACACAAGCAAATCGAGTGCTTTCCGCGATTTAAAATACGTAGTAGTCTTTTGATGTATTGCCTTTTAAATGTAGTGCGCCTATATGCATTATCATCATAGAATTCGTCAAATTCAAACCTAGAATTTCGAACACAAAACAATAGTTTTCACTGTGTGTTCCTCCCTTCCACATGTTCCCTAACATCCCGCAACTCACCTGCCCTATAAAACACACTCTCTGTTCTTAATTCATCATCATCCTCTCAGCTCCACCTTCTCCACTTCTACACACACCACCTAATAAATCCATCTCAACAAAAAACACAAAAAATATGGGCTTTCGACTTCATTTGTTGATTGTTGGTCTCATCACCATTTTACTCACCGCCTCCTCCGCCCCCACCCCCGCCCCTTCCCCCAAATCTTCACCTTCCTCCGGCAAATCCAACGCCAACGCTCCCGCCAAGTCCAACAACGATAACAATAACAAAAACGAAAACAACAACAACAACAACAATAACGACAACAACAACAATAAGTCTCCTCCTCCACCCCCACCGCCGCCACCACCTCCTCCACCACCGCCCTCCTCCAAGAACACAAAGTCCTCTCCTTCACCAAAGAACTCAAACTCAAAGTCATCACCTTCACCAAACTCTGCCGCACCCGCTCAGGCGCCATCCGGCGGCAGCGACAGGAAGACCAGGAGCGGTGGGGCCGCCTCCCCGGGCCCCGCGAAATCGGGCAAAAGCAAGGCCCCGTCGACCCCTCTCACCGCCGGCAACACCCCGACGACTCCTCCAGCGCCCCCCATGGGAAATCCCACGGCTTATCCTCCACCTACCGCCGCCGGTCCCGCTGCCGTCACCGCCAGCGCTCCCGCCCCCAGCGCCGCCTCCGCCCTCAAGGTCCCTGTCGCCGTCGCCGTCTCCGCCGCGGCTGCCACCCTTTTCTTCTTCTTTAGATAGAGTGTTTTTTAAATTCCATTCGTTGAATTGGTAAGTGATTCAAAGAGAAATTTTCTCATTCGAAAATAAAGAATTTGAAGTGATTCATTACAACATTTTCACGTACACACGGCTGATATTTTCACATAGAGCGGACATCTTGCATGTGTTGAAAAAAGAAACGGTTCATATTATGAATTTTAACTTAGATTGAAAAATGAACCGTTTCATTTTTCAAACATATGCAAGAACCGGAACCAAACCGTTTTGTTTTTCAACACATAACGATCCAGAACCGAACCGGAATCGAAACCGAAACCAAAGAATCGAGGATTGCGGATAACGATTCTGGTTCTAAAAATGAAAGAATTATAGATTTTTAATTTGGTTCCAGTATTTCAAACATAGAATCGGCGGGTACTTGGAACTGCACCAATATGCTAAACATTCATCGAACGACTATCAATTTATATGAAACATAGAGATAGAGTACATGAACCGAGAATGATATATTACTTATCTTTTATTTGCGAATTTTATAATTCGATTGAGTTTAATAATTGAGTTTTAATATTTTTGTTTCTTAGAATTTTTAATAATTGTAATTTCATGTTTTTGTCTAAAAATCGAATTAAAATCGTTTATTTAGACCTTAAACCGTATCTTAAACCACATAATAATCAACAACAAAAAAGAATTGATTGTATCTATTGGGTAGAACCGAAGAACTGAACCGGATAGACGGTTCCAAAACCGAACTATCCTATCATGTAATGGTTCTAAGTCCGGTTCTTAAAAATTAAAAATTAAAAAATACAGTCTAGTTCTTGACCGATTCGATCTGATTCTGAACCCATGCCAACCCTAGTTCCACCAACAAAACTATCCATCCTAGTGTTTTATCTACTTTTTTCTTTAATTAAAAGGATAATTTGTTTCCCAAAACAAGTTCTTTGCCTTCTTATTTTATGACATTTAATCCATATAATTATGGCCGTAAATGAATAAATCCCTTAACAAGCCACTCAAAGTCATTATGATTGAGAGCGACTCAAAATTCATATTTTAGGTTGTATTCTTTTAATAACTACTCTGATATTTCAAAACTCGATACTCACATACACCTCATTCAGTAATTAACACATATCATTTTTTTATAAATATATATATTTTCTTTTTATAAATATTTATAACAGAGCTAGAAGAATCAAATTGAGTTGAGTCAGTCTCGAACCGACTTGTTCAAAATTTAATAAATTAAATAGACTTTATTTAGTGAAAAATGTTAACTTCTAATGAATATTGTGTGCGCGCATGTGCGCGCGCTCGATTTCGAAAGAAAAGCTACGCATCTTAAAGATTGTAAATAAACACCTATTACTTATAAACACTTAAATTTGGGTTAAAGAACCAAAATTTGAGTTACGTTGTGATATCTACATATCTCACATTTATTCTCTTCCATTTGTGTGTGAGATCAAAGTTAATGTATATAAATCTGTAGATGCCCGTTTTCGAAAGAAAAACTACGCATCTTGAACATGTGTAAATGAAGACCAATTGGTTAAACACTTGAACTTAGGTCAAGAGACATGAGTTTGAGTCACACTATGTTATCTATATATCTCACATTTATTTTGTTCCAAATTTTGTTGGGCTTTTCTCCCAACACAAATCAAAGTTTTGAACTCAATATTTAATCTTCAAATCATTCCTAAGAATAAAAAGGTTATTTTCCCCTTATTTTTAACACAAAAAAATCTTTACCTCAGACCTTATACATAAACATGACCCATAAACACTTTATGCATTGGTCGTTATAATTTTAGTTGTCAGTCAAGAAACATAGCGTTCAAATAAAAACATTCATGTGAAATGGACTGGGCCGGTCCGCAGTATTTGATCTGGAAAGTATAGTAGAAGGTGAACCATAATTGTACAGAATGAAGGAGGGAAAATAGTTTCCAGCTTAAAAACTAGTTACACTATATCTTCCCCCAACTTTTTCAACGCTTTTTTCCTCGGCTCCCTCGTGCACAACAACTGGAACGCCTTTCCTAGCTCTGCTAATGCTTCCACCACATGAGGCGGAACGTACGTCCGAATGATAAAGGGGAAGATACATTACATCAACACGTGACAATCGTGAGTCTTTAATCCGAGGAACTTTTTCTCATCGTCATTCACCCTGCTCTTTAGACTTCCCGAATATCTAGAGGGAAACTTAACTGCTCGGATATGCTCTAGTAACCACTGCATAAGGTGTTCACGGCCGGCCACGCCATAAGGTGCATATGGGAGCTCCCCGTCTTGAAACCACTGGTCTTGCTGGACATTCTGTTCCTCGTAAGTTCTCCTAGTTTTCACGTCATCCTTAGTCTTCCCCGCAATTTCAAGAACTGTACCTGTGACGTTGTCGCATACGTTCTTCTCTATATGCATCAAATTCAAGGCATGTCTAACTTGATGAGTTTTTCAATAAGGCAGCTCCCAGAATATGCTTTTATGAGACCAACATATAGAACCATCACCAGTTTTCCGTTTACTGAACTTTCGATGCAGACTAGGCGGTGGATATTTCTGACGTATAATCGCTTTGAGTACAACAGCCCATGAATGTCTTTTAGGCCTTGAGCGGTTCTCTATTTGACCGTTAAAGGCTTCCGCCTCAAATCGCAGTGGGTGGTTTTCTGGCAAGAACCTACGCGCACCTTGATAAGAGATTCTTGAGTTACTGCGTGAAGAATCGATCGCATCTAAGCATAGAGAACACGCCCTGTACCCTCTAGTCTGGATTTCCCCCAACATTCTCAAACCCGGGACCGAACCATCCCACGTGACAGCTCCGTGCTCCCACAAATGGTTCAACTCATCAATCAGCAGACACATGAAGTTATTCAAGCATTTCCCATGTGATTTTGAACCAGAGACCAACATGGTGAGGATGTTATACTCCTTTCGCATAGTTATCGAGGGAGAAAAATTCAAGGGAATCGCAACTACATGCCATAAATTGTAACTCGGCGCATTAGGCCTATATGGTGAGAGACCGTCGAATGACAGTGCCAGCTGCACATTGCGGATTTCGCCCGAAAATACCGGGTATTTCTTGTCAAATTTAATCCAATCTGCACCGTCTGATGGATGTACTAATATGTCACTGTCCTTATTCTCCCGCTCCCCGTGCTATCGCATCCACTCAGCCGTCTCTAGAGCAAGATATAAACGTTGAAGTCGAGGAGTTATTGGGAAGTACCACAACATTTTCTTCGGAACCAATTTATTTCCCACTTTAGCGTATCGTGATTCTCCACAAATGTCACATGTCTAGAGTTGCAATTATGTTCCGCAGTACAAAGTCCACCCGTACATGCATGCATCATATTTCACGTGTGGCATTTCAATAGCCTTCATCTTCTGCTTTTCCGGTGCATAGCTAGATGGATACATATTAGGTTGGGGTAACGTACGACAAAAACTTTGGCCACCTTCGTGAAAGAAACGTCAGACATCCTGGTGCTCTGCTTGATGGACAACATCCTTAACAACGCTGCTAAAGAAGTGTCCTCACTAGTCACGGAGCACGTCGTTTCGTACAACGGCTTTTGCGACTCCGTTACCAACCGATTTTATACCGTCACGGTTTCCTTAGTGACTACTTCCTCGACTTCGGTTATTATATTAATGTTCTCTCCTTCCTCGTCCTCGTCCTCGTCAACCCTTACATCTCTAGTTGGGTCTATATCATCCACAAACTGTTGCACATGATCAACGTCCACGAACTGCTGCACACGATCAACGTACATTGGATTATTGTCCGACGTCGAACAACACTGATTCCCCGATGTTGGCATCATACTCATATTCCAATTGCGACTCGAACTAGCTTCTTCAGCTTCGTCGTGATGGAACCACACATTATACGATCTAAGAAAATCTTTCTTAAGTATATGATCGCAAATGGTGTCCATATCGTGCCAAGTTGAATTACAACACCTCGTGCACGGACACTTGAAACGTCCCACGCTATCTCTTGAAGCGTTTTGCTTCGCAAATTTTACAAAACTACTTAGTCCGCGCATCCATTTCTTACTTATTTTTACGGATCCTAACCATCGCCGATCCATTCTATGTAGCATATATAAATTATTATAAAATAATAATATACATCATATATATCTTTAAATTAAGTAACATGAATTAAAATATTTTAATTTAAATACATTATTTCAAAATGTACATACCTTCTAATTCTCGCAATTCCGAATCCAATAGCTAATGAAATTCTGAGTTGTGGCAGGGACAAGATGTCGAACACAATGTTGTGACAATTGGTTCGACAACTTGTCTGATCACAGATAAGTAAATAACGGAACAGTAAATAGAAGACACACAATATGTTTACCCAGTTCGGTGACTCCGCACCTACGTTTGGGGGCACTCTGCCAGTGGAAATGTTTTCACTATTTGGTAGTCAATAGTACAACTTCAAGCATCAACTAGCTATCAAACAAGCTATTGTCATAAGCTACTATAGATCTCACCGTGAACAACCTCGACCAAGGGCCTCTCCCATTGTCTTTGAGATACTCTCAATTCCACCCTCCGAGCAAGCTTATGCTAGGCGTAGTTGTCTTCAAAAATTTCTTCGTGAATCTTCAATCACGAACAAATACCCACAAATCACAAACACTCAAACTCTCACGTTTTGATGTATGTGATTGACACCGTTCTTCTAAACATCCAGTCTCTCAATCCGCCAACCTTGCACAGTTAAGAGCTCTGAAATTAAGCACATAGAAGGTGTTAATTGCTATGGGAGTAGCACCTGCTTTTATAGCAATTCTACATGTCTAATTGGTCTACAACTTCAAATAGGCAATACAATTCCAAATAGGAATTCCTTTGCCTCCTTGCATTATTGGCAAGTTGGCATTGTTGCATTAATTAGCCTTGCTGACGTGTATTCTTCCAGCTGGACGTTGCCTAATCTTGTATTAACCCGTTTTCCCTTTGTCCCACGTTTCTGAAAATTAAACAGGAAAGATCGAAAAATTTCATGATCTTACGCGTGGTATGTCACGTCAAATGTGTTGCAACATGTTGTCTGACATCTTGACTTCGCGCTAAAAAATATGCCAATACTAAACATAGTAACAATCTCCCCCTTTGGCAATTTTTTAGGCAAGCATAACTTCACAATCTTCACAGTAAACTTCCGGCAAGCAACGTCTCCAGTTAATACGATCATCTTCAGCCATCTTCATTAACGGCACACATCGGAGCATAACTCTTTATCCTTCATCTTCATAAGTGGCACACAATACCCTAATCGATCAAACACTCAATTCTCCTTGAATAATGTATGTCGAGCACATGGTTTTTAACGAATAGTCTTGAAATTAGACTAGGTTTCCTCTTCAGTGTCGTTACGCGTCTTCGAGTACTTTCCTAATTCCACAAGACTTGGATTTCTTCTGTAGTGCAGTTACGCGTCTTCAAATACTTCCCAGCGATATGTTGGAACATATGTTGTACCACTTAGAATAACATATATCCCCCTGATTGCCTCAAAAATGGTAAAGGGGAAACAGGATTGCACGACAATCATGTAGGGGATATGACAGAGCAACATAAACGCAGAAAGATGTCATTTTAGAAGTCAGCACAAGTTTCGAGACATGTTACCATGATACCTCTCCCCCTGGTTGTTTTAATGATATCTCATTCTTGAGTTCAACCAGCACCTTCCTATGGACTGACTTTCTGGTCACTAAGCTTCCTAGAATCTCCTGATGTCTCCCCATATGGTCTGACAATATCTTTAGCATGCTTTCCTTTAAACAGCTTGGTGTTTGATGAAGAGAGCACTAGGGTGCTTTCCTGGTACATTGGTGGGGCGCACAATAGATGTGAGGTAGATCAATCGAGCTAGATCTTTTGAGGGCCAGACCTCTTCTCGACTCCATAAATTTTCTTAACAATCGAGTCCATGATAGGAACACAATCTGTAGATGTGACCTTCTCTCTTCCCAGGAAGTCATTCATTCCACCAGTGGAGAAATCGACACAATGTCCTCGCACACACACTTTTCGGAACTTGGGGTCTTCAGGATCATCAAAGGCAGCATACATGTTTACCATAAACTCTTTCACAAGGGAGGGATAGAGTGTACTGATATTTGAGACTGTCTTGAGCAGCTACTATAATTCTGGAACACATTTAGGGTTTTCTTAACCGTTTACGATCTTGGTTTCCCAATTCCTTATCGCCGAATATCTTTTCAGAATCTCTATCACGGCAGATAGCTTTCCAGAATCATAACACAATCCAGACTTTCCAAAAGTCTCAAAAACAGTTGGAGATCCTCCAGATTCCTAATCGCAGTCGATCTTCATATTTAGGAATCTTTTCAAAGCTGTGACGCACAAGATGTTGTGACATCACATTTGACATCTTTTCTGACCAGATGCTCAATATATTTCCCAGTACCTCATCTGGCTTTTCGATTGTTTGGCTTCATCTTAGAACTCCGTCCTCTATGTGAAAAGACACATTGTCCATAGGAACATCATGAACATTCTTCGGTGGCTTCTGGCCTCCCACTGATTTCTTGTTTTCATGAGCAAGGGGCGCCACAAGATCTCCTTCTTTCTGGTTCTCATTCCTCTTTAGGAGTAAATGATACATCAACAATGGTCACAACAACCATCTTCTTCTTCTTGTTCTGTTCCTCGATAGGAATCACAACTTCCTCTTCGTGCAACAAAACTTGTAGATCATGAACCCGGATATTGGGAAACAGATTAGGAAGAGTCACCTCCCTCAGAGTTACCATTTTTGTTCCCCTCATCAACTTCATTTTCTTCAGCTTTATTTTCTTGAAGAAGTAGAAGCATCCGCATTAGTACGAACAAGATCTGTACATACAAATTTTCTAAGAAAGAGAGTCTCGATGGTCTTCTTGAGCACGCTGATCTCCTTACTGAGCTCCTCTCTCAACATTCTCTTACTTTCTCTCTTCTCAGCCAAAATCCTTATTGAGCACATTGATTTTGTAGACCATAGATGGTCTGTTGGAGAGAGAGAGTAAAACAAATCAACAAAAACTTTTCCTTATTTAATTTCCCTGCAAAGTCCAAAGGAGGACCTCAGATTTTTTTTTTGTAACGGCCCACAAACCGCCGTTTTACGGTGTGCCGTTAGAGTTGTAACTGTACTGTTTGTTTGAAACGGTAACGACAATATTTATAAAGGTGCACATTTTAATGTGCGCCATTACAAAATTGATATATTTAAAAAAATAAAAATGGAAAAAAACTAAAAACTAAAAATTAATATTTAATTTCAGTTTTTTCCATTTTTTTTGAAAAATTAAATAATAAAAATTCAAATTGTTTAAGAGGTCATAAATGACCAAATTACCCCTTATTTAGTCGAAATTGATCGAATTACCCTTGAGATGTCATAAATGACCAAATTACCCCTTATTCGGTCGAGATTGACCGAATTAACCTTGAGAGATCATAAATGACAAATTACCCTAATGTTATCATGCAATTAATAATGAAATTGGAGGAATTTACCCTAATGTTATCATCATACGAATACCCCTACGGGGTACTTTTAATTCCAAAACTAAATTCATAAATTTAATATGAAAATTATTGTAAATCTAAAACATATTAATATTCAACATAACAATCTAACATGCAAACTAACAAATCAAATAAATTTATACAAATTCACGTGGAACTAAAAATAACAAATTATGTAAATCTAATAATTTCATACAATTCCTAAACTAATATTATACAATTTCTTAAAATTACACAAACAATTTTCCAAAAAGTTCAACAAATATTCAAAAAATTTGTTCAACATCCATATTCATAATATTTAACATGCACACTACAAATTATTGTAAAATCTAACATGCAATCTAAATATCAGACACCCAATTAAACCTAAAATTAAAACCTTTAAATACATACCTTAGCAAAATATGGAAGAAGGAGAGGAAGAGAGACGACTGCAGTGGACGGCGGCGCTGGCGGCAGGGAGAGGCAGGGAGAAAAGGAAGAAGCAAAGCACTGGAAGAAGAAGAGGGTTTTGGGAAATTATATAATTGGATTTTGTAACGGCGCACTTTGCTATGTGCGTCGTTACAAAAAAAGTTCGGGGGAAGTTTAATTTTCGCGAAATTTACCCGCGAAATTTGATTTTTCACGAAAATTTCGTTTGGCGCCACTTTTGTAACGTCACACAGCAAAGTGCGCCGTTACTAACTATAACCCTGAATTATTATTTTAATATTGTCGGTCCGATCGTGAATGATTACCAGTGTTCCCGTGGTTTGATTTTCCTAAAATTTGTATTATACCACGTACATGTTATATACAACTGATTGAATGGTTTCGATTCAAAAAATATATATTAATCTACCGAACGTTTGATGATCAATGTGTTTAGGGTTTATGTTAGGTTTTACCTTCCTAAACCCTAAAATCACACTTTCAACGAAACTAGTTTATGTTGAAAATCAAGTTTTAATCCAACCACACGGATTGGAGCGCAGTGGATTGCTACTTCATGTGCCAAAATTTCAGTAAATTCCGATAATGTATGAATCTCGATCCAAACCGGTCAAGGGGAAGTCAACTTTGTTGACTATGAAATTTGACCCTTTGTAATGACGCACAATAGCAAAGTGCGCCGTTACAAAACTAACCCTAAATTATTATTTTATTCATGCCGGTCCGATCGTGAATAATTAGTTGTGCTCCCGTGGTTTGATTTTTATAAAAACTGTAATATACCAAGTACATGTTACTTACAACAGATTGAATGATTTTGATTTTCTTAAAAATATATTGATCTATTGAACGTTTGACGAGTTATGTGTTAAGGGTTTAGGATAGAGTTTACCTTCCAAAACCATAAACTCACGCTTTCAATGAAAGTGGTTTATGTTTAAAATCATGTTTTAATCCGACCGTACGGATTGGAGCGCAATGTTTTAATACTTGACGTGCCAAATTTATAGTTAATTCCGAGAATGTTTGAATCTCGATCCAAACCGGTCAACCTTGATTACCTCCGTAAGTAAAGGTCAAACTCTCAATAGAGACTTTTTTTTGGGACATGGTACATCGATTTTAATTTTTTATTGACGTACATGAATTTTAAGTCGTTTCAAATTATTATGATAATTTTGGTCTACAATTAGCATATGAAAAGAAAACGAAAAAACCGAAATCAAGCGAAATTCAACAATCTTGACTACGGAGTAGTCAAGATTTTTGACAATTTGCGACGGCGCACTTCCAAATGTGCGCCGTTATAAACTAATGACAACAACAACGGTCCGTTTTCGAACCGTTTACTCCTAACGGAAAGATGTTGGTCAATGGTCAATAATTTTGTAACGGCCCACTTTGGGAATGTGCGCCATTACAAATGTAAAAACTGATAGTGACGGTGATTGTGCGCCGTCACTAAAATTTGTAACGACGCACTTTCTATATTTGCGCAGTCTCTAATGCAAGATCTGATAGTGATTGCCTTTTCGAAAGCCTATATGCAATATCACCTCATCCTACATGTAATGTCACCTCGTCTGGTGTACATTTTGTTTTTCAAATAGCTCATTTTTGCATGAAATATAAGACACGATAGAATGTGTCAAATTCAAACCTAGAATTTCGAACAGAAATAACAGTTCTCACTGTCTCTGCTCTTTTCTCTTCCACATGTTCCCTAACATCCCGCATCTCCCCTGCCCTATAAAACACACTCTGTTCTTAATTCCATCATCATCCTCTCTGCTCCTTCTTCTCCACTTCTACACCTAATAAATCCATCTCAACAAAAAATACCAAAAAAATATGGGCTTTCGAATTCATTTGTTGATTGTTGGTCTCATTACCATTTTACTCTCCGCCTCCTCCGCCCCCACCCCCGCCCCTTTCCCCAAATCTTCACCTTCCTCCGGCAAATCCAACGCCAACGCTCCCGCCAAGTCCAACAACGATAACAATAACAATGGTTGGAATGCACCACAACTCAGTGACAGTGATGGCAATCCTATCGGCCCAAAACCAGAAAAGGACTGGACCGATGATGAAGATGAAGAATCACTGGAAAATTCTCGAGCGCTGAATGCTATCTTCAATGGTGTTGACAAAAACGTGTTCAGACTAATCAACACATGCACAACTGCCAAATCAGCATGGGACATCCTGGTCGTAGCATATGAAGGAACAACTAAGGTTCGAGAACAAAAACTGCAATACCTGACTACCAACTTCGAAGCCCTCATCATGAAGGAAGATCAATCAATTGCAGATTTCAATGTTCGCATTCGTGATCTAGCCAATGAATCCTATTCTCTGGGAGAACCAATGTCTGATGAAAAATTGGTAAGAAAAACCCTACGTGCTCTTAGCCCTAGGTTCAAGATGAAGATCACAGCAATTGAAGAAGTTCATGACCCCAAGGTCTTGAAATTTGATGAGCTGATGGGGTCTCTAATGACCTATGAGTTGTCTCTACCCAACATCGACAAAAGGAACAAAGGAGTTGCTTTCAAAAGCTCAACACACAAGCAACCAGATCCTGAGGATTCGGATTCTGATGAAGACATCGAGGCTACAATGGCCCTTCTCATAAAAAATTACAACAAAGCCATGAGAAGATTTAGTCGAATGGGTGGACGGAATGTCACAGCAAATGCCAGAAACAATGCTCCACAAAAAGCTCAAGCTGGAGGTAGTCTTGACAGACCAAACAGGAGTGGGGAAGAAAACAAAAACAAAGGACTACAATGTCATGAATGTGAAGGATTCGGCCACCTCCGTAGAGGATGTCCAAATTTCCTCAAACAACAAAAACGAGGATACAATGCCACTCTATCAGATGATGACAATGAAGATAGTGGATCTGAAGAGGTAAGCAACTTTGTTGCATTCACTACTACTACTCCTACATGTAATGTTGATAATGCTGTCGACATCAATAATGATCCAACTCCAAATGAGAATTGGACTAAAGAACAACTAGTCGAGGCATACAAAGGCTTGTACACCAAATGGATCAAGGAAACTCTGATACTTGATCAACAAGGCGAAAGGATCATTAGTCTTACCAACGACAAATCAAGATTTCTAGAGACAATCGTGGAGCTGAAACGAGAGATCACCAGACTTAATGGAGAAATTAGTCTCATGACTAAATCGGTAAAGATGATGAATCCAAGCACAGAAAGCCTTGACAAGATTTTATCGGTGGGAAAACAGTCCAAAGATACGAAAGGACTAGGGTACACACATGTTGTCCCCTCAACAGCAGGGACAAAGTTTATCCCACAACAAGCCATGACTGACAAGAAACTACTGGATGCCCCAGCACATCCTACAGGACAACCTACAACAAAAACCATAACATCGTCTACGACCTGTTCTTGTCAAGTAACTACCAGAAGACATCCTCCACGAAAACAACAAAGCTACAGAAGACCAGCTTATATATATCAATGGATATGCCATTACTGTGGTCAACCTGGTCACATCAGACCTTTCTGTTTTCAACTTCTTAAGAGGAAGCAAGCTCAGCTACAACAAAAGAGATATCAAAGGCATCTCTCATCTCCTCCGAAGACATCCCGCCTTGAATGGAGACCTAAAAACCTGGTCTATAGAGCTAATGTTGCATATACATCCTTGAGTGCTTCAACAAACAAAGACTGGTATCTCGACAGTGGATGCTCTCGACACATGACAGGTACTCCAGAGTTTCTCTCCAATCTTAAATTATATACAAATTGATTTGTTACGTTTGGAGATGGGATCCGAGCATGAATCATTGGAAAAGGAGTGCTCAAGCATCCAGAAGCCACCTGTCTGACTGAAGCATTACTTGTAGAAGGACTTAAGGCAAACCTGATTAGCATCAGTCAGATCTGTGATCAGGATTTAGTAGTAAAATTCACTAAAGAAGCCTGTATAGTTAACAACATCGATCAGGTCACTATTCTACACGGAGTTCACTCGGCAGACAATTGCTATATCTGGTCTCCCGAGACACATACCGAAGCAACCAAGTGCCTTGTCTCCAAAGCAGAAGAAACCAAACTATGGCATCGAAAGCTTGGACATCTAAACCTTCGAAGTATGCAAAAGGCAATCTCAGAGCAGGCTATCACCGGAATCCAAAACCTAAAAATAGTAGAAGGTAAGATCTGCGGAGAATGTCAGATTGGAAAGCAAACCAAGATGTCACACAAGAAGCTTCAGCATATCACCACCTCTCGAGTACTTGAGCTAATACATGTTGACCTCATGGGACCAATGCAAGTTGAAAGCCTTGGAGGAAAACGATATGTCTTTGTATGTGTAGATGATTACTCACGATACACTTAGGTTGACTTCCCTCGTGACAAATCAGACACCTTCTTGATATTCAAGAATCTATGCATCCAAGTCCAACGAGAAAAAGGAGAAACGATTGGCAAAATCATCCGCCTTCGTAGTGATCATGGTCGAGAGTTCGAAAACAGCAAGTTTGCAAATTTCTGCAACTCAGAAGGGATAGCACATGAATTCTCAGCACCAATCACTCCTCAACAGAATGGCATTGTTGAGCGCAAGAACATGACTCTACAGGAGATGGCAAGAGTTATGATGCTGGCTAAAAACATACCAACTCACTTCTGGGCAGAAGCACTTAACACTGCTTGCCATATCCACAATCGAGTCACTCTCCGACCAGGTATGTCAGTAACTCATTATGAAATATGGAGGGGGAGAAAGCCCAATGTTAAGTACTTCCATATCTTTGGCTCCACTTGTTATATACTGGCTGATAGAGAACCTCGCCAAAAGCTTGACCCAAAAGGCGATGAAGGCATCTTCCTTGGCTATTCAAGGAATAGTCGTGCATACCGAGTCTTCAACAAACGAACCAAGACCATGATGGAATCAATCAATGTTGTTGTTGACGATGACTGCGAAGATGCCTCAGAAGATGTGACAGAAGAAGACGGAGCCTATCCTCCCAACAATGTCAGGAAGTATGCTACTCCAGATGTCAGAGAAGATGCTAGCAGCAAAACAGAAGATGATGTCGCCAATAACGAAGAAGTTCCTGAAACTAGCAACAAGAATCCCTCACAGAGAGTCCAGACTAACCATCCTATCTCTGGAGTTATTGGAAACCTGAATGAAGGCGTACGAACTCGGTCAAAAGCTCCTGAAGATTATAACGAGATGATCGGAAATATTTGCTTCGTTTCTAAGACAGAACCCAAAAACATCAATGTTGAATATTGGGTCAATGCTATGCAAGAAGAGCTGATTCAATTTGAGAAAAATCAGGTATGGGAACTGGTGCCCAAACCAAGTGAAGGAAACATCATAGGCACCAAATGGATCTTCAAGAACAAATCTGATGAGCTTGGCAACATCACTCGCAACAAAGCAAGGTTAGTTGCTCAAGGGTATACTCAAATTGAGGGTGTCGACTTCGATGAGACATTTGCTCCTGTGGCAAGACTTGAAGCAATCTGTCTCCTGCTAGGGATATCATGTCATCTACAGATAAAGCTCTACCAGATGGATGTCAAAATTGCGTTCTTGAATGGGGATCTCAATGAAGAAGTATATGTGTCACAACCCAAAGGATTTGTTGACC
The DNA here is from genome assembly GCA_963920655.1 of Geranium rotundifolium. NCBI lineage: Eukaryota > Viridiplantae > Streptophyta > Magnoliopsida > Geraniales > Geraniaceae > Geranium > Geranium rotundifolium. Next base: position 4,566,646 of record OY987314.1, on the reverse strand, counting down.
CTCACTATCCTGATCATGTGTATAAACTCAAGAAAGCTCTTTATGGGTTGAAACAAGCACCAAAGGCTTGGTATGAAAGGCTCACAAAATTCCTCATCCAAAGCGGCTACACTAGAGGGGGAGTCGACAAGACCCTATTTGTGAAGAATGAAGATGGGAACTTAATGATAGCTCAAATCTATGTCGATGACATTGTTTTTGGAGGGATGTCAAGCAAGATGGTAGAGATATTTATCCAACAAATGCAATCAGAATTCGAGATGAGCATGGTGGGAGAGCTTACTTATTTTCTAGGCTTCCAAATCAAACAACAAAAAGATATCATCTTCGTATCTCAGAGCAAATATGCGAAGAATATTGTCAAGAAGTTTGGGCTAGAGAAAGCCTCGCATAAAAGGACACCAGCAGCTACACATGTCAAGCTAACGAAAGATGATCCAGGAGAAGCCGTCGACCAACACCTATACAGGAGCATCATCGGTATTCTCCTCTACCTCACCGCGAGTCGACCAGATATTGCCTACTCTGTCGGAGTATGTGCACGATATCAAGCTAATCCTAAGGTTAGTCATCTATCCCAAGCCAAAAGAATTATTAGATATATCTCTGGGACTACCAACTTGGGTTTGTTATATTCATTCGACACATCCTCTACACTGGTGGGGTATTGTGATGCCGATTGGGCTGGGAACACATCAGATAGGAAAAGCACATCTGGAGGATGCTTCTTCCTTGGCAACAACCTCATATCATGGTTTAGTAAGAAGCAAAACTGTGTTGCCCTTTCTACTGCCGAATCGGAGTATATTGCTGCTGGGAGTAGCTGCACACAACTACTTTGGATGAAACATATGTTAGTTGAATACAATGTCAGACATGATGCCATGACTTTGTATTGTGATAATGTCAGTGCTATAAACATCTCCAAAAACCCTGTCCAACACAGCAAGACCAAACACATTGATATTAGACATCACTTCATTTGAGAATTGGTCGAAGACAAGAAGATCATCCTAGAGCACATCCCAACAGAGAAGCAACTAGCTGATATTTTCACGAAGGCACTAGACGCGAACAGATTTGAGGATCTCAGATCATCACTTGGTCTGTGTTCCATCAACGACCAGTAAAGGAGATACAGAAACGGTTGAGAGGAAGTGTTGGTACCTCTTCATGAACCGGTCTAAAAACCAACGAATGTCATTGGGCCAGGCATATCAAAAGCCCATATAAAAGAAAAGGAAAGATACAGTCAGACGCTAAAGAAGATTTGAATCGTTTTCAAAAACCTAGTCTGCCTCCTCTCTGTGCTCGCTCTCATCTCTTTCACCATTCACTCTCTGCAAATCTCTCAAACAACAATGGTGAAAACTAGAAGCACAGTAGCCCCAAAGGAAGCGACTGCCTCAAAGAAAGCTGAAGCAAAAGGCTCCACAAGCAGTAGAGCGAAGACAAACAAGCATGGAGTGCGAATCAAAGGGCCAAAAACCCTGAAAAAGTCAGAAGAAATTGTCAAAGAGGCTTCACCAAAGAAAGCCCCAATACCAATTTTTACTCGAGTTCCCAAGAAGTCCCGGACCGGAAGTGCTGCCTTCTCAATGTCTGACCTAACTGGGCCAGAAAGAGAGAATGATCTTGGCCAGGAAAATCGAGAGGCCTCCATGCAAATCGTCGCAGTTCCAACACCAACAGGTAACGATTTCTCTGCCGATACTTCTAGAAACAGTGATCTGTTAGAATCACTACTGGAAAACCAGGACCCACCTAAAGAAGGTGTGGTAGAAAAACTGATACGTCCAGAAGGAGAAAAGGAGGATCTGACTCCGGTCAGTCATGGGCTGGAACGCATTGCGGAAGGAGAAGAAGGAGAAGAAGAAGGAACAGATGTCATACCAAAAGCCACAAAAAATGTTGTAGAAGAGGAAGAAATAGCTGACTCGGAAGAAGCCGAGGAAGAAGAAGAAGAGAAAGAAGAACCAAAGACGAAGAGACCGATCTGGAAGAAGCTGAGAAGAACAAGGATGCTACCACCAACAACACAGAAGAAAACCCTCAGAATGTCAGATAAGATGTCACGGAAGAAGCTACTGAAACGGCACACACAGTGTTGTCGTCCCTGAAGGAGAAAGTTCTAAAAGAAAATGAAAGTTTGGCTGTTATGGTTGGAAAACTAAAAGAAACAAGAAAGAGGAAGAAGTTCAAGGATGTTGGAGGCCCCAGCAACAAAAAGAAAAAGATTGCTGCCAAAGAAAAGGGGAAGAAGGTGATCCCCACAAGAAGGTTGATGGATGAATCTACTGATGATGACATTGAAGAGGTTCCTGCTGAAGAAGGAAAGAAGAGGAAGGCCCTGAAAACGGCCAAAAACACCATGAGTGTGACTTACGACAACGTGTCGTTTCACTCAGCAGAAGGCGCAAAAAGGTGGGAGTTTGTATTTAAGAGAACGGCGTACCCAGAGAAGACATTGTCGTCGGAGCTGCTTGGGCTAAAGGCCATTATACAGCTCCTGGAGAAGGCAGAATTGATGAGAACAGTCTCCGACATTGGCAACCACTATCCCCTTCTGGTAAAAGAATTCATTGCCAACTTGCCTACCACATTTGTTACCCCAGAGGCTCCAGAGTTTGATAAAGTATATGTCAGAGGCATCCGCTTTGACATCACCTCCGACATCATCAATGAATTCCTGGGAAGGAAGAAGGTTCGATCTGTGCCACCACCCGATCTAAGCAAAGTCCTCCGGGAAATCACCGGAGATAAGAGCAGAACATGGCCATCCAAAGGGACAGTGGCAGCATCAGATCTGACTTCCAAGTACTCCATTCTCTTTCGAATTGGAGTTGCAAACTGGGCGCCCTCGACCCACGCATCATCGATCAAACCTGAACTGGCAATCCTTATCTACCAAATAGGTACTGGATCTAAACTTGACTTTGGACAATTTATCATCTTGTTCGCCATGCTAGATCTCTTGCTGTGAAAATTCTCATAGCCTTTCCATCCCTTATCTCTGAATTACTCGTACATCAACACCCTGGCGTGTTGAAAACGTCGGATAAGGTGGGGAAAAGAGGAGGAGTAATTGTGGTGAGCCACAAATTGTTTGAAGGAAGGCATGCTTTTGATCTAGCCAGGCTAGAAGCCGCGACAAAGACCAGTAGAGCCACAAGTGCCGTCCCTCTCACTAGGACTACCAGCAGGGATGCCGTCATGCTCAAACAAGAAATTGAAGTGCTTGATGAGGACATTACAAACTTAAAGACTGCCCTGAAGCACCTCTCGCAGCGCCGAACTCACTGCGCCAACCTACTGCACTCCATGTCTCCTCCAGGCTCTGACGATGATCCCACAAATGACCCAGAAGATGCTACCCAAGAAGCCTCCACAGAAGCAACAAAGACTGCAAGTTCCAACAGCAGCTCTATTTGAAATATTTTAGGAAATTCTCTGAACAACTAAACAACTTTTATGGTCTGTAATATTTTGTGAACAACTGTATCATGCTTTCTCTCGACAGCTGATCGAGAGCAAGTGTGAGTTATGTTTGGATTTATTTTGCTTATTTTCCCGGACTTGTTACAATATGTGTTTATGGTTTGGCTCTTTTTGAGCCAGCAAGGGGGAGTAAGTTTAAATTTGAGTTTAAGTTAGATAACGCGCGCGATCACGACGATACAAGAAAGGAAGATAGAGAAGACGCGACGATACGCGCGACGACACTGCCGATCAACGAGACGACGAAGAACGTTGTCCTTAAAAATAGCCAAAGGGGGAGATTGTAGTTACGACGATTTTCGAGATTGGCTGATTTTGAAGGAACTGAAGAAACATGTTACAAAGAATGTCGAAGCATCTTCTACAACATCTTGTGTAACATTGTCGACGGCATCTCGGCAAGCATCCTGATCGACCGAAATCAGGAAAGTGCAGATTCGGCAGAGAAGCAAGAAAACGATTAGGAAAGTGCAGAACGACTCCTAATCTGAAAAGAAGAAAGACGGTGATTAAGAGGAAACCCTTTAGGGTTAGTACTCATCCACGATTACTATAAAAGCTTAGGCTACCCCCTTAGCAATCGTGTGGTTCTTTATTTGTTTCCTAGCAACAATTTGTAAGGTTCTTAGACGTGAAGGTTTGCGGGCTGAGAAATTGCAGATTGTGCTTAGGACATTGTGTATCACATAACTATAGAGAGTTAGGTGATTGAGGGTTTACTGAAGTCATGAGTTTGAAGACTGCACGCAACCACCAAGCTTGAAGAAGACTTGAAGACGACAGAGCAAGGTGATTGCTCGAAGAGTGGAATCAAGACGTTCTTGGATTCAGGGGGAGACCCTGAGATAGATTGCACTGTAAGACGTAGCATAAAGTATAGATCTAGGAGGGATCACAGGTACTTGTATGTTCTGACGGATTACTGATAAGTGAAATCTTTCCACTAGGCTGAGAGCCCCCAGACGTAGGTGACGTTGCACCGAACTGGGTAAACAATCTGCTATGTCATTACTTAGAGCTTTATATTTACTGTCCTGCTTTATCTACGCAAGAAGTCAGACACAACGTTATAGCATTCTCTGTAACATTGTGTGTGGCATCTTGCACGACTGAGTGATCAGAATTTCAACGTGAATTCGACCGCTCAAATGGCTCTCAATGCGGCCGGACGTGGAGCGCTATTAGATCTAAACCCCACCGAGGCTTATGAGGCAATAGAAAAATGCGCGAACAATTACTTCCAATGGGAATCCCCAAGAGAGCCCGTTCATCGACAAGTGGCCGTGGTAAGGGAGAACCAAGCCATGACGGAAATTTCAAGCAAGTTGGGAGAAATGTTCGAGTACATAAAGGGGAGTGGAAACGTAAATCCACTACCAAGAGAGGAAGATGCAACTCGGCAAGAAGGAGGATGCGATATATGTGGAGATCCGAGTCATGAATACGAGCAATGTGGGCTCAACACACAAGGTGTGGCTTATGTTAATGAACAAATCTTGAAGAATCAACAATTCAATCAAGTGACAACGAATCAAGGTGGACCACAAAGGCAAGAGCGGGGTTACTACGGAGCTTCGGGTAATGGCTACAACAATGGGAATCAAGGGCGAAGCGCCTATGGAAACCGGTATAGCAACAATGACCGTAGCTACAACAACAACGATCGCAACTTTAACAATGACCGACAATACAACAACAATTTCGGAAGCTATGGAAACAATCAAAGAAACAATGGGAACCGAAACTATGCCTATGACGGAGGTCGGCCTACGAACTACGGGAATGGAGCTTACCAACATCAAGCCTCATCATCGAGTCAAGGTGCCGGTGACGGAGGAGTCAAGGACTTGCTCATTGAGTTCATGAAGAAGCAAGAGGAAGCAAATAGCCTTTTCCGACAAGATATCACAAGTGTAGTGGCAACCGTCCGAAATTTGGAAACACAAGTAGCTCAAACCCATGCGCCAAGGCAAGTGGGAGGTTTGCCAAGCGATACGGAGAGGCCACGACCTCATGGAAAAGATGTCAAGGTTATCACCCTTCGAAGTGGAAAGTTGCTTCCGGGTCCTCAAGGGTCAAGTTCGGGTGCGGTGCAAGAAGAAGAAGGTGAAGAGCTCCAAGAGAAAGAAACCTCGGGGAAAGTGAAGATGAATTGCCGGAAGTTGCACAAATTCCGGCCGAGGCAAACACGCCCGTTGAGGCTTATGTTCCTCCTCATCAACGACTTCCATTTCCGCTAAAACCAAGGAAGAGCAAGATAGATGATGAACAATTTGCTCGATGCCTCGATGTTCTCCGCCAAGTAACAATCAATATACCACTCATAGAAGTATTGGGGGAGATGCCGAAGTACCATAGGTTTTTTAAGGAAATCCTTGCTAAGCGAGAGCGGCTACAAGAATGTTTGGAGATCAAGCTTAGTGAAGAATGTAGCGCGATAGTGCAAAAAAAACTTCCCCCGAAGGCCAAGGACCCGGGTAGTTTTACTATCCCGGTAACTATCGGAAATCACCAAGAATTAATGTCTTTGTGTGATCTTGGTGCGGGCATCAACCTAATGCCCTTGTCGCTCTACAACAAAATGAAAATCGGTAATATGAAGAAAACGTCCGTTATCCTTCACCTAGCGGATAGGTCCACTGTGAATCCGGAAGGAGTGCTTGAAGATGTTCTAGTTCGGGCAGGGAAATTCATCTTTCCGGCCGACTTTGTAGTACTTGATTTTCCTGCTGACAGCGATGTTCCTCTATTGCTCGGTAGACCGTTCCTCGCAACAGCAGACACCGTTATCCGTGTCAAGGCGGGAATCTTGGAGATGACAGTTGGTAGCAAAACCATCTACTTTAACATTTTCAAGGGAATGAAGAACCTTAATGCGGATCTACCCACATGCTCGGTAGTGGATATAGTCGAGGAGGCGGTAAAAACTCATCTTGAAGCAATGGTAATGAAAGACGATAATGACATCAATGCCATGGTAGTAGAGCAAGGTAGCGAAGCGGAGACAAGACTCTTGCGGGAACTCACTACCATAGAAGGGGTGGAATGCCTGCAGATTGAGACCTTGTATGACGAGACTAGAACCACTCCAATGAAGAAGCTTTCCACTATTGAGCCCCCCGACCTCGAGCTAAAAGCACTCCCCGAGCATCTCAAGTATGTGTTCTTAGGCTCAAACAATTCTCTCCCAGCAATTGTACGGTGCAAGAAGAAAGACTAGTGCAAATTCTCAAGGCACACAAGAGAGCTCTTGGTTGGAGCATAGCGGACATCAAGGGAATTAGCCCTTCAATTTGTCAAAACAAAATTGTGCTTGAAGACGAGAGGAAGGGGTCCATCGAGCATCAAAGGAGACTAAACCCGGCAATGAAAGAGGTTGTGAAGAAGAATGTCATGAAATGACCGAATTACCCTTAATTCGGCCAGAATTGACCGAATGACCCCCAATTGGTCAAAATTACCGAATTACCCCTAATTCGGCAGGAATTGACCGAATTACCCCTAATTGGTCAAAATGACCGAATTACCCCTAATTCGGCCGGAATTGATCGAAATACCCCTAATTGGTCAAAATGATTGAATTACCCCTAATTCGACCGGAATTGACCGAATTACCCCTAATTGGTCAAAATGACCGAATTACCCATAATTCGACCGGAATTAACCGAAATAACCCTAATTGGTCAAAATGACCGAATTACCCCTAGTCCGGCCAGAATTGACCGAATTACCCTTTTAGGTCAAAATGACCGAAATACCCATAATTCGGCAAGAATTGACCAAATTACCCCTAATCGGTCAAAATGACCGAATTACCCCTAATTCGGCCAGAATTGACCGAAATACCCTTTTTAGGTCAAAATGACCGAAATACCCCTAATTCGGCCGGAAATGACCGAATTACCCCTGATTCGGTCGGAAATGACCGAAATACCCTTTTTAGGTCAAAATGATCGAATTACCCCCAAAATGCCCCTAATGGGTATTTTTTAATTAATTCCAAAAATACCCCTAATGGGTATTTTTCAATTAATTCTAAAAATACCCCTAATGGGTATTTTTTAATTAATTCCAAAATTACCCCTAGAGGGATTTTTTTTAATTAATTCCAAAAATACCCCTAATGGGTATTTTTTAATTAATTCCAAAATTACCCCTAAAGGGATTTTTTTTAATTAATTCCAAAAATACCGCTAATGGGTATTTTTTTTAATTAATTCCAATTTAAACATGCAATTTCAACCCATTAAACATACAATTTCAATAAATCAAAAACCCTGACATATACATGCAAATCCATATGAAAATCCTAACATATACATTTCAACCCTAACATACGAAAATCCATATGAAAATTAATTCATATACATGCAAATTAATTCATATACAACAATATCTTAAAAAATCCATATAAAAATTCAACAAATTAAAGGGTACTTACCTGAGAATCCGGTGACGGCAACGGCGACGGCGAGAGTTGACGGCGAGAGGCGGGAGGCAGAGGAGAGGAAGCGCGAGGAAGAAGAAGAGAGAGCTCTGCCCAATTTTATTCTGCGATTTTGTAACAGCGCACATGGTACGGTGCGCCGTTACAAAATGGGTGTAACGGCGCACAAGGTATTGTGCGCCGTTACAAGTGTAACGGCGCACCCCACTATGTGTGCCGTTACAAACCGTAACGGTTAGAAACGGCTCGTTTTCTGACCCAACGGTCAACTTTTTGCAACGGTCAACAAATTTGTAACGGCGCACATACCCGTGCGCGCCGTTACAAGCAAAATTTTGTAACGTCGCACATAATTGTGCGCCGTTACCACGAAAATATCTGCGGGAAGTTTAAATTTTCGCGAAATTTAAATTGCCGCCACTTTTGTAACGGCGCACGTTGCTATGTGCGCCGTTACAAACTTTAACCCTAAATTAAACCTAAACTCGACTGTGAATGATAAGCGGTCTTCGTGTGATTTGATTTTCTTCAAATTTGTATTATACCACGTATATGTAATTTCCAACTAGTTGAACGGTTTTGATTCAAAAATATATATATTAATCTATCGAACTGGGCCGGTTCGCAAAACTTGATCCGGGAGGTGCAGTAGAAGGTGAACCATAATTGTACAGAATGAGGAGAGAAAATAGTTTTCAACTTACAAACTAGAACCACTATATCTTCCCCCAACCTTTTCAGGGTTTTTTTCGTCGGTTCCCTCGTGCACAACAATTGAAAGGTCTTGCCCAGCTCTGTTAATGCTTCTGCCACATAAGGTGGAACGTACTTTCGAATGACAAGGGGGAAGATACGTTGCATCAACATGTGACAATCGTGGGTCTTTAATCCGAAGAACTTTTTCTCATCGGGATTCACCTTGCTCTTTTGACTTCCCGCATATCCAGAGGGAAACTTAACAGCTCGGATATGCTCCAGTACTTTCTTCCGATCACGACCCGCCACGCCAGAAGGTGCATCTGGGAGCTCCCCGTCTTGCACCCATTGGTCTTGTCGGACTCCCGGTTCCTTATAAGTTCTCCTAGCTTTCACGTCATCCTTAGTCTTCCCTGAAATTCCAAGAACTTTACCTATGACGTTGTCGCATACGTTCTTCTCTATATGCATCAAATCCAACGCATGTCTGACTTTATGAGTTTTCCAATAAGGCAGCTCCTAGAAATGCTTTTATGAGACCAACATATAAGAACACCACCACCTTTTCGTTTACTAAACTTCGGATGCAGACTAAGCGGTGGGTATTGATGACGTAGAATCGCACTGAGTACAACAGCCCCTGAATGCCGGGTAGGCCTTCTCCGTGTCTCTGTCTTCCTGTCAAAGGCCTGCAGCTGAAATCGCAGTGGATGTTTCGGTGGTAAGAACCTACGAGCACCTTGGTAAGAGATTCTTGAGTTACTGTGTTCAGAATCGATCTCGTCCAAGCATAGAGGACATGCCTTATAGCCTTTAGTCTGGATGCCCCCCAACATTCCCAAACCCGGGAAGTCACTTATTGTCCACATCACAACAGCCCGCATGATGAAAGCCTCTTTCTTAGAACCATCCCACGTGACAGCTCTGTGCTCCCACAGATGGTTCAACTCATCAATCAGCGGACGCATGAAGTTATTTAAGCATTTCCCAAGTGATTTTGGACCAAATATCAACATGGTGAGGATGTTATACTCCTTTCTCATAGCCATCGAAGGCGGAAAATTCAACGGGATAGCGACTACAGGCCACAAACTGTAACTCGTCGCATTAGGCCCATATGGAGAGAACCCGTCGGATGACAGCGTCAGCCGCACGTTCCGTATTTCTCCTGAAAATACTGGGTATTTTGCGTCAAAATGAATCCAATCCGCACCGTCCGATGGATGTACTAATATTTCATCGTCCTCATTCTCCCGCTCCCCGTGCCATCGCATCCACTCAGCCGTCTTTAGGGCAAGATATAAACGTTGAAGTTGAGGAGTCAATGGGAAGTACCATAACGTCTTTTTCGGAACAAATTTTTTCCCACTTTAGCGTATCGTGCTTCTCCACAAATGCCACATGTCTGGAGTTGCGATTGTGTTCCGTAGTACAAAGTGCATCCGTACAAACATGCATCATATTTCACGTGTGGCAATTGGATTGTCTTCATTTTCTGCTTCACTGCTGCATAGCTAGATGGATACGTATTAGGTTGGGGTAACGTAGAACAATAATCTTTGGCAACCTGGGTAAAAGCTTCGTCAGACATCCCGGTGCTCTGCTTGATGGACAACATCCTTAACATTGTTGCTAAAGAAGTGTCCTCACTATTTTCGTACAACGGCTTTTGCGACTCTGTCACCAACCGGTTGTATGCAGTCATGGTTGCCTTAGCGACTCCCTCCTCGACTTCGGTTATTATTCCAATGTTCTGTTGTTCGTCATCTTCCTCGTCCTCGTCCTCGTCAATCCTTACATCTCTAGTTGGGTCTACATCATCCGCGAGCTGATGCACAGGATCAACGTATACTGGATTGTTGTCCGACGTCAAACAAGGCTGATTCGCCGATGTTGCCCTCAAACTGATATCCCAATTCCGGCTCGAGCTAGCTCCTTCGGCTTCGCCATGATGGAACCACACATTATACGATCTAAGAAAATCTTTCCTCAATATATGATCGCAAATGGTATCCATATCGTGCCAAGCAGAATTACAACACCTCGTGCATGGACACTTGAAACGTCCCACACCATCTCTTGGAGCGTTTTTCCTCGCAAATTTTACAAAACTGCTTAATCCGTTCATCCATTCCTCACTCATTTTTACGGATCCTATCCATCTCCGATCCATTCTATGTATGTAATATATATAAATTCGGTTAACAATTAATATTAGATAACTATATACCAAAATTGACATTAATATTCATTATTATTTCACCAAAATCACAACAAAAATAATAATGTAGAATATATGCACTATTTCACATAAATCACACTAACTATACTAATTTACATAATATTGCATTATTTAAAAATATGTACGTACCTTCTAATTCACATAAATGACCTAATTATCCTTGTTTGGTCATTTATGACCAAATTACCCCTAATTAGGTCATAAATGACCGAAATACCATTGTTTGGTCATTTATGACCAAATACCCTAATGTTATCATGCAATTAATGGAATCGGGAGAATTTACCCTAATGTTATCATTCAATTAATGGAATCGGGAGAATTTACCCTAATGTTATCATGCAATTCATGGAATCGGGATAATTTACACTAATGTTATCATGCAATTCATGGAATCGGGTAGTTAATTTCATCAATTTCAAAACTAAATTAATAAATATAACACGCAAATTATTCATACAAAACCATACAAATTTATATGAAATCATATACAAATTTGAAGTTTTATATATTGCGTTATTTAAGAATATGTACATACCTTGTCGGGAGATTTGTGACGTACAAATATAGGGTACTCGGGAAAATTTATAAGGTATCGAAATTACGAAATTACCCTTGTCGGGAGAAAATTTGTTGTGAAAAGTTGTAGGAAGAAAAAGGTGAGGTTCTGTCAAGACTTATAATACATTTTAGTAACGGCGCACATAGTATTGTGCGCCGTTACAAAATTTCTTGTAACAGCGCACAATGCTAGGTGCTCCGTTACAAAGTAACGGTAACAACAACGGCTTCATTTCCGACCATTTTTCATAAGGGCAACAAAGTGGTCAACGGTCAACAACATTTGTAACGGCGCACATTACTTTGTGCGCCGTTACTAATTTTAATTACTAACGCCGTGTTTTTCTTTGTAACGGCGCACATACACTTTGTCTAGATGAGGATAACCACGAGGAAATTGACGTGGAAGCTCCAAGGCGTAACAAAAGGGAAAGGAAAACTAGTTCCTTTGGACCTGATTTTTTATCACTATTGACGGAAGATGAACCACAAACTTTTAAACAAGTAATGAGTTCACCAGATGCTCCTTATTGGAAAGAAGCAGTAAATAGTGAAATAGAATCCATCTTGCAAAATCAAACGATTGGGTTACAAGTGGGAATTAGTGGATCTTCCCCCTGGCGCAAAACCATTGGGTTACAAGTGGGTTTTTAAGAAAAAATTAAAAACCGACGGGTCACTAGAAAAACACAAGGCAAGACTTGTAGTAAAAGAGTTCATGCAGAAAGAGGGTTTAAACTATTTCGACACTTATTCGCATGTGACAAGGATAACATACATACAGATGCTTATCGCTATTGCATCAATTCAAGGTCTAGAAATACATCAAATGGGTGTGAAGACAACATTTCTTAATCGTGAATTAGATGAAGAAATATACATGCAACAACCCGAAGGTTTCTCATCCCCTGAAAATGAGAACAATGTTTGCAGACTTGTTAAGTCTCTACATGGACTTAAGCAAGCACCAAAACAATAGCATGCAAAATTTGACAATGTAATGATATCTAATAGATTCAAAATTGATGAATGCGATAAATGTGTGTACGTTAAACACACAAAGTTGGGATACGTCATTCTATGTCTATATGTAGATGACATGCTCATACTTGGTAATAATATGGACGTAATAAGAGCTACGAAAGTAATGTTATCATCCAAATTTGACATGAAAGATTTAGGAGTTGCTAATGTTATCTTAGGGGTAAATCTTTTCAAGATATCAAACGAGTATACTTTATCTCAATCACATCATATTGAGAAAGTACATGATAAATTCAAGGACCACAAAATCACACCCGTTAAAACGCCAGTTGACATGACACAATGATGGGTTAAAACATAGGCGAAAGTGTATGCCAACTAGAATGTTCTCGTATTCTAGACAGTCTCATGTATATCATGAATTGTACTAGACCGGACATTGCTTACGCAGCAAGTAAACTAAGTCGATTTACGAGTTATCCTGGCAAGCATCACTGGAAAGCCATCATACGAGTATTGGGATACTTACAATACACCAAAAGCTTGAAGATACATTACACTAAATATCCATCGGTCGTCGAGGGATATTGTGATGCAAATTGGATATCTGACTCCAATGAATCAAAACCTACTAGTGGCTATGTATTCATTTTGGGAGGTGGAACAATATCATGAAAATCTTCCAAACAGACATGTATAGTTAGATCTACTATGGAATCTGAGGTCATTGCATTAGATAAAGTTGGAGAAGAAGCTGAGTGGCTTCGGAATTTCTTGGAAGATATACATGTATGGGACAAGCCTGTACCTCCAATAAGCATACATAGCGATAGTTAGGGCTGCTCAAATGTAACCGTAAACCGAGAAACCGACTGGAACCGGGCAAAACCGGACCGGATAAAACTGAAATCGGGACAAACCGGACAAAATTCGGTTCCAATTTGAGGTAATCGGCGAGGAGCCGGTTGGTTCGCGGTTCGAAATGTGTGAATTTGCGGTTAACCGAGGTAAACCGGAATTGATTTATGATTTATACGTGGTTAGCTCTCCTCCCTCCACGTGCTGTCTTCTGGTCCACATACACTTATGAGTGTGAGGCAGCTGTAACTCACTCACCACCTAACCCTTTCACTTTTCACTCAACTCCCTCTTTCTTTCTTCTTCTTCAGTCACCGTCCTCTCTCTCCTCTCCCTCTTCTTCCTCACCGTACTCATCTACCTCTCTCTTTCTTCTTCCTCCTTCTTTCTCCTCTTCTTCTTCTTCTTCTTCTTCCTCCCTCTCTTTCTTCTTCCCCCTTCTCTCTCCTCTTCTTCTTCTTCCTCCATCTCTCTTTCTTCTTCCCCGCCATATTCTTCTCTCTCCTCTTCTTCCATACTCATCTCCTTCCCTCTTTCTTTCTTCTTCCTCGCCATATTCATCTACTTCTCTCTCCTCTTCTTCTTCTCTCATCTACAGAAGCAAGATTTGAACAAATGATGTAAATATAAAGAGGTTGTATGGGGAGTTGAACTTACAACCTCACATAAATAAATTAGCTCATGACCACTGAACCAACACACGTTTTTACAGTATTTTAATTTTTACTTAAGCTTAATATGCGGTTTCGGGTTAACTGGAAAATCGGTGTATTTTTCCGGTTAACCGACCTCTCGGTTACCGGCCAACTTCCGGTCGGTGTCGGTTTCCGAAAATGAAAACCGACCATACCCGGTTCGGTTCTCGGTTCCCGGCACCGGTTCCGGTTAACCGGGAATGAGCAGCCCTTGCGATAGTCAATCGGCTATTGGAAGGGCGCAAAGTCTCATGTAAAATGGTAAGTCTAGACACATGCGTCGTAGACACAACATCATACGACAACAACTCTCGAATGAGATTATCACACTGGACTATGTAAGGTCCAAGAATAATATTTCGGATCCATTAACAAAAGGTTTACCTAGAGAGCAAGTTGAAATCTTATCGATGGGAATGGGGTTAAGGCCGTAAACTCAATACAAGTTTGACTTCTGCGGACACCCAATCTAGTTGACTGGAGATCCCAAGATCTAGGTTCAACGGGACAACGAAGCGTTGTCAAACTTCTGGCACTGGGAAATACTTGACTTGTTATCCATTCCTATGATAAATCAGTGCACCTACCGCCGCGTTAGGATAAGTTAAGCTTTTAATAATGTATATAATGTGGATGTCTTAGGCAACAGTGGAGTATTTGCGGGATACTCTTTATAGAATTACTTTAGTAAATGTGAAGTGGGACCGCTTCAATGACTATCGGTAAGGCCAGATATTCATACACATTCATGAGTCAAGCAGGTATTCAAGACCAAAACGAACACACACAGAGATCTAACATTGATCGAGAGAGTTATTGTGTACTATCTATTGCCAAACCTACACTAACAGCTTACAGTTCAAAAACAATCAAGTCTATTGATTCACTAGTAGGTTCAATAGGTTGTCACTAGGAAAGTTCAAAGCCACGTGTTACTTAACCCGATGCAGTAACTTTCTCACATTATATTTAAACAATGTACGTCACATATCAACAAACTTATTTGTTTAACAGTCTGCTAATATCCATTCAATGTGAAGATTGTTGAAAACAAAGTTTCGATTTAGACTTGCTCTACAAAAACGAAGGATGGGGATTGCTCTACAAAACTTACTGCAGTGATATCGTTCAATATTAATTTAAATAAATTGGTTTATATTTTTTATCAGAAAATAATTGATAAGAAAAGTAAAAGAGATACTGAGAAGGTAGTAACTAACTTCAACCTTTAAAAGACGCTCTCGTGATAGTTGAAATATGAAAATAAAATGAATTAAATGACACAAACAAGGTTGATTAATTTTTGAAGACTTTGTGGGTCTTGATTGCTTGACTTGGGCTGACTTTCACAAATTTATGAAATAATCACTTATGAATCATGTTTGGGCTGTCCACAACCACGAAATTGCCTTGTAATTTTAGGATGTTGACGTATACATACACTCTTATTATACGGTTGTAATATTATTGTACTATCAAGAGTATTATAAAGTTGAATAATCCTACTCCAAAATGAATATATAGATAAATTATTCCTTTATTAATTAGGTTTACTAGCTGTTACCTGCTAATATATACGGTGTTCCACAAAGATTTTCAGGAAATGTAACGGTAATAAAACTCTGAAACCCTAACCCTAAGCAATTGCTTGCAAATCAAGCAAGCAATTGTTACTAGCTATATAAACACCTACCAGTCTTCATTAGTACTTCCTTTACTTTCTCATTATTTCTTCAGTACTAAATCAATGGAGTTTACACATGAATCGCCACTAAGAACGATGAACCCAGCAACAACAGTACTACCGCGCGGATACCACTTTCACCCGACCGACGAACAGCTGATTTCGTACTACTTGAAGCTGAAGGTGGAAGGAAAATCCATACCGGCGATACCCGACATCGCGATGGAGGAGGTGGAGCTGTACGGACCGTCCGAAACCAAAGAGCCGTGGGAGCTGTTCGGGGAGTCGAGCACCCCCAATGTGAGTTTCTACGTGTTCTCCAAGCTGGAGACGACGAGCCCTTCCAGCAAGAAGATCAAGAGGGTCGCTGGCCGCGGCACTTGGGATCTCCAGAACTCCACCAATGTGTTTCGATCCGACGATCCCAATAATAAGACCGTCATTGGGCTGAAGAGGATGTTCCGGTTCGAGATGAAGCGCGGCAAGGAGAGTAAGGAGAAGGTTGCTCGCTGGATCATGCACGAGTACACGCTCTCTGGGGTCCCCCATTACGCCCTCTGCGAGATCAAGCACATCGTGTCCGACAAGGAGATCATGGCCATTCATCAAGACCACCGCGGGTCTAATGATCTCAATTTGACTGATTATTTGGAAAGGAAGAGGAACGGCTCGATTCTGGTGAACGGTGATGATGGTCGCGGGAAGAGGGTTCGAGTGGATAATGTACCCGCCGCCGACTCTTTTGGCGCCGACATTAATTTTGGCGGGAATTCGAACTTGGTGCCACCGACTCAAGGGCCAATATTTCGAGGGGAATTGCCGTTACAGTTAACTAACGGTGGAGGGGAAGAACCGTTAGTGCGGTCGTCACCTGGCGCCGACAATGGTGATGGAGTGTTGAGTATTCCTGAAGAGCCATTCCCGTTACTCGGAAACGTCGATGACTGTCGGGTTGGAGATTGGGTCGACGCCATGATTAACTTTGACGATCAGGAAGTTGCCGATCAACACGGGTCTCATAATCTCGAGTTTAACGGTGACGGTCACACCACCGGCTCTTCTGGCACCGACTTTAATGCCAATACCGGGTGTTCAAATTTTGTGGCACCGACTCATGATCAAGGGTGGGATGTTGGTGGAGCGCAGTTTCAATTGCCGATAACTAACGGCGGGGCTGATGAGGAAGAGACGCGGGAGTTGCCTGGCGCCGACGATAACGGTGACGGAGTTTTGGATATTCCTCAAGAGCCATTCCCGTTACTTGGAAACCGAGGTGATAAATATCGTTGGATTTTTGACGATGAGTACATGGAGGATCTATTATCATTGCCGGCAATAAGCGACATTGACGGTCAATTAATGTAACCGAGCACCATCACGACCGATATGGATCCGCCCGCGTTTATGTTTGATCCTCAGCCGTCACTTGACATTCCTTATGATCAACAACAACAAGAACAAGAACAAGGTCAACAACCTTGTTCATAAAGTTATGTCATCACTGACTCATATCAAATGTTGTATAATTATATTTCTCTGTTACTATATGTACTTACAATCCCATTACTTGAATACAGAGTTTTTATAAAAACTAGTCTTTAATTTCACTCTTTTGTATAGTATTGATTATATATTTGGGCAAGTTTGCAAGGAAATTTAGTCAATCGAAGCACATTACTTATTACATATTATTATAGTCATTTGGAACTGCTGATAGTTCATTATTATTACATTATCATAGGATCAAGCCTATGCAATCGCCTATAAATAATTAACAAGTTGCCAAACAAAAGATTTGCCCGCCACCATCTTCATCATCATCACCTTCAAGATCCATAAGTAAGAATGGTGAAGATCAAGTTTATCATGAGCGGTTATTGATTGTACTAGGACTGTAATATGAAAAAATGAAGGGTGTGAGTTATATATTGGCAAAATTGTACAAATTCACGGTTAACTTTACTTTATTTATCAATTAGTGTAACAGAAAACTCATTGTATATGAAAAGCACTTCATTCATTAACCACATCAGGTGGGTTAATCCCTTCACCTATAGAGGGAGTATATACAAAGATGCACACCACTGAATACCAAACTAAGACTTGAACCTTAAATACTGGGCCAAAATCAGTTGGTATCTCTTTAAAATTGTTGATAATTTCTTATTACATTATCATATATTCACCTTAATTAACTAATAACAAGATACATTTGCCAAAGAAAAGAGCATGCCCAAAAAGGTGAAGATCCATTTGCCATCTTCATGTCTTCAACCATTAACCTCTTGCTTCTCTGCAGTTCTCTTTGCCTTCACCATCACCTTCTTCATCATCACCTTCAAGATCCATAAGAGTGAATGGTAGGATTGAAATATGAGAAGATGGAGGTTATGAGTTATGAAGGGTAGAGAGAGGTGTTTAAAAGGATGATATTGGGATTAGTGGAGTTTTGTGAGGTGTTGATCATTAAAACGGGAGGGAGGGAAGGTGGTGTCATCTTAATTTGGGATCTTCTAAGCATATCCTTTGAACCACAACTTTTCCCAACATTATTTAAGTCTCCAAAAGACACATTTCTTTGTCTTTCTGCATATTGTGGAGTCTACATAGGCTATTTTGTTCTTTTAACTCATTGTACAGTGAATTTTGATTCACGTTTTATCAGTCTTATATATCTCAATAATCTAATTGCAACCTAACATTTGATATAAATCATTTTAAGAACAAATTTTATATCTAACGGAATATTTCGGTCCTTCCTTCAATATCATGATATTATATTTTGATTTTCTTGACCACATACATCTCTATTCTCAACGAAATGACAAAGTCGAGCACATGATTCGTATTACTAATAACATTATACGATCCATTCTTTTTCCAAACTCGTTTACCCTCCACTCTTTAGACAGAGGCTTTAAATGTGACAGTTCACATACTTCACTTTTTATCAACCAAAACTCTTTCTTAACTTTCACTTGCTCATGTAAAAGTCGAGTATATTAAGATACATTAAAGTGACATCCACGTTGCTCATAGTGATTTTATCTTATTTATTTATATGCTTATTATAATGAGTTTAAAGTGGGTCTCTTATGAATTTAAGGCCCATTTAAGGTCTTAAGGGTACGACGGAAGGGTCGAACTAGAATACAAACTAGGTAGTATTATACAAATATTAGAACAGTTCCTAATCGTCCGATCTTGTAATTAATGGGTGAGATTTATGATGACTCATCAATGGCATATTAATGTAATTATGAATTAATTGAAATATTTCAATATTTTTAAAAATTGAATCGTTTGACAATTAATTATGAAATTACTCAATAATTTCATCCTTCATTAAATCGATTTCATTATGGTAGTTTCAAATTATAGAATCAGTCAATAATTTCGTCATTCATTAATTCGGTTTCATCATGATAATTTCATCATTCACTGTCAGTTTTTTATCTTGTAACGTGCGTTGTTACGGCGTCGTCGTTACACACTGTAACGGCGCACAGATGGCGTGCACCGTTACAACCTGTAACGGCACACACCGTTAGTGCGCCGATACAAAGGCTACCGTCACCGTTTCACACGATGACGGTCCGTTACGATTTGTAACGGCGCACGCCGTTAGTGCGCCATTACTCTTCGTAACGGCACACTCTGTATTGTTTGTAACGGCGCACAATACAGAATAAAAATTTTTTAGAAAATAATAAATATAAAAATATTTTTATATTTATTATTTTTTAAAAATTTTATTTTATTTTATTTTATTTTATATTTATTTTATTTAAAATATTATTTTTTTAATCAAATATTTAAAAATGAAAAATAATATGAAAATGAAATTAATATTAATATTGAAATTGTTTAATACATTATTTAATTTACATCGATATCTATGACGACGGGCCTCCAGGATCTGTAGACCTAGTCGGGTCAAATGGAGGTGGAGGGGCATTAGGATTTAGTAACCTAAGCTGTTCTTGGAAGTACCGGAACATATGCTAGGTTTGCTGGTTTTGGACGGCCTGAGTCTGACGTAAAGTCTGGTTTTGGGAGGCCTCAACGCGAAACTCCGTAATAACCTCATCTTGTTGGCTGAGTCGAGTCTGGAGTTCCGCAATCTCCGCAGAAGTACCATCGGAAGAGGTCGAACGTCTTCTCTGTCTCGGCGGTGCCTCGTAATCACTCCCGCAACCCCGGATTCGTCGTACTCTGGAGGGTTCTATGGTAACTCCTCTGGCAAGCTCGACCTCACGAACATGCTCGGCAGCTAGTCGCATGACCTCATCCTCTTCAGCTTCAGTCATCTTGTTCAGCGTTCCATCCTCGTTGTAGTTCGCCTCGTCATTCTTCCAATCCCTAAGCACATTCCTAATGTAAATCTGCAAAAAAATTAATTAACATAATAAATTGAAATATTAAAATTATAAAAAAAAATTAATTAAACTTACAAGTTTCGGGTTGAGTTCCTCCTCCCCCACCATCACCAAGCTTAGGGACCTCGGAGCCTTCAGTAAGCCCTCCAACTTTTTGGAGACCTCCACTTCCCCGGCCTCCGTCATCCTCTCCCAAAAACGTCGAAATGGGACTTTGCCAGTGTGGTGGTTTAATTTGTCCTCGCTCCTCCGAATGGTATTCATTTGAGAACCAACTTCTTCCTGAAAAAAAATTTAAAGTAAATTGAATTAATTGAAAAAATGAAATTGAAATTAAACCTATTAAATATGAAAATTGTAATATACCTCGTTGGCATTAAAATGATGAACGAGCCACCCCCACTGGGACTTCTTCCCTTTCAGGAGAACGAATTTTATTTAAGAAATAGCAACTAACTCGGCATCAAGTCGGACAGCTGAAACTACAGTTGGTGGGACAGACCCCTCACCATAATCTCAGCTACTGTTAGCTAAAGCAAACTTGACTAATTCGTGAGCCACTTTATTACAGGTCATACGAGCAAATTGGAGTGTGAGATGAACCCCTGAGGCAAAAAGGGTGCGCTTGCAGTCGTGGATGATACCTCCCAAACATGTTTCTCGTGTGGTTCTTCTTTTGGATACTTTCCACCACCCGAAGGTAATCTGATTCGAGTGTTGCTTCATTCCAATTATGTCATTTTGCTCATGATAACGCTTCTCTGACGCCTACGGCCTCCACCTCGTCGGCATGGAGATGTCCCGTAAACCGTTTTGAGATAACTCCAACAATATGCCCCTCAAAGTCCCTACAGACCAGTCCTATACTCTTGAACCCTCTCTCTGCATCTATCCTTCCACCCACGTTTATCTTTATTTTTCGCGGATTCGATGGATCTATACCTTTAGAGATCACTCTACTAGTATATCTCGGACAAAAAGACATGAATAATTAATTAGTTTAGCACTAATGTATGTTTTTTATCAATATAAATCATGTATAGTCACAACTTACTTGATATCCACTTATCTCGAAATAAGGATTTTTTTGAATCATTTTTAGGATTTTATCGTTATTATTTGTTTTTATTCTTGGGTAGTTTTTTTTTCATTTTCTCTAAAGTTTTCCTTTTTAATATTTTGTTAAGCATCATGTATATATTCATACTCAATTTAATCTCTCTCTTAAATCATTCTAATGTGATAATTAATGGTCAAGAATTCAGACTATTTCATTCCTTCCTTCAGTATCATGATATTATATTTTGATTCTCTTGATTATATTCATCTCTGTCCTCAAAGAAATGACAAAGCCGAGCACAAAATTCGTACTACCAATAACATTACACGATCCATTTTTTCCCAAACTCGTTTACCCTCCACTCTTTAGACAGAGGCTTTAAATATGACAGTTCACATACTTGACTTTCTATTCCCCAAAACTCTTTGTTAACTTTCGCTTACTCATGTAAAAGTAGAGTATACTAAGATATATTAAAGTGAATCCACGTTGCTCATAGTGATTTTATCTTATTTATTTATGCTTATTATAATGAGTTTAAAGTGGGCCTCTTATGAATTTAAGGCCCATTTAAGGTCTTAAGGGTACGACGGAGATGGTCTTAAAAGAGTCCCATGGGCCTGACCGTAGGCCCAAGTATTAATGTACTCTCCTTTTTTTTCTTTGAATTAACCAGCAACGTATTTCATGTTTGATCAGGTGTGATCAAGTGCACCAGTACCGAAGTGGTGACCTGTAAAGTCCCGTGTAGTACAGTCGGTGAGAGAAACGTACTAACCACGCCAAAGCTGATTGGTCTGTCATGCAGTAACGGTAAATTCCTCTGTCACTGACCAATTGCTTGCTAACCTCTGTATCGAAGCCAAGGGTTGAGTTCTTTCTTCCCCATTTCTCATCTTCATCGTATTTTTTCTTCATATTCTACAAACAAATTCAAATTCAAATTCGTACATGTAAATCTATTATTCTGGGAAGGAAAGAGAGGATTTTTTTTCTTCTTCTGGAAATTGGGTTTGGCTAGGATCGATGGCTGCACCACCAGCAAGGGCTCGGGCTGATTATGATTACCTCATTAAGCTTCTTTTGATTGGCGACAGCGGTTAGTATTTTTTTCTTGTTCTAAATTTTATTCCTTATTGGCTCTTTACTGGTTTATTAGGAAATTTGAGGTAAAATGATTGAGATCTCGAGTTTTGGCTTGTTAGGTTTATTTTTTGATCAAATGGGTTTGTAATCTATTGTGGGTTTTGGTTGATCTGTGTATTGAAAGAGGGATTCAGGATTTTTGGCATCAAATGGGTAGTGGGCAATCTCTCTTTTGGTTGATCTGTATGTGCAGAGGAGCTAATTTGGGTTCTTATTTTCGAGTGTAATGGTGAATGGGTTCAGATTCTTAAGATAGTGGCGTTTGGAAAGCGGTCTGCCTAGTAATGGATGCAAAAGTGTTGTGTTCTGTGGATTCTATGCTTTGATGGGATCGCGTTAATTTTTTTGTTTTTAGTTGAACACGGTACTGGTAGCTACAATTTGAAGAGCTGTAATATAAGTCGTCGCTAATCTACTTGCTAGCTCTTCATTACTCGGGATATGATATGACACCATTTATGTGATATTCTTATCACATTCTTTTCAGGTGTGGGGAAGAGTTGTTTGCTTTTGCGCTTTTCTGATGGTTCCTTCACAACCAGCTTCATAACAACCATTGGGTTTGTACCCTAGAACTTTGTTATTTTTCCAATTTAAATTTGGTACCTTTTTAGCGTATACTAGATTGTGTATGTCAATCGAGATGGCAGGACCAAAACAAAAGGTTGCGGGTGAATTGGCAGAGACCTTATGTAATAAGCACGAGGTCGTTGGTTACCATCTCCATGCCGACGGTATTGTTGATTAGTTATTGCTAATAAAAAAAGAGAAGATGGGAGGACCAAAGTAATAATGGGTGGGGGCTGCTGATGTAATTTACAAATAAAGGCGACCATTAGCTTCTTGGTTTCGACCTCATTAGAGCTTTTATAAGTTTGATACAAATTATGTCTAGATTTCAGATGGTATAGTTTGGTCACGGCAATAGCTATTAATATTCTGGAGACCTCCTTGATACAGAATTTAAAAGACCTTTGCTTTTTTGATATATACTTTCTCTGCAGCATTGATTTCAAGATCAGAACCATTGAGCTTGATGGTAAACGGATCAAACTGCAAATCTGGGATACAGCTGGTCAGGAGCGTTTTCGAACTATCACAACAGGTTTGTTCCTGGTCCACTTAGTTGGTTCTAACTTCTAAGATACTAGATGGGTCCATAGGTGTCCCTTCCTCTGTAGTTCAGAATTTCATTTGAAGGTTGACAACAAATGGCTTCATCGTCACACTCCACACTTGAGCTTGAAACTGAATATACCAGCTGCTTGCCCCGAAACTATTGTTAGTAATATCTGAGAATATAATATTTCTGAGCTTGAGGCAAATTACTGTGACTCGGACATTCATTTATTAGCCTTTTTTTGTCTGAATGTCACTTTGAATATCTTTATATACATTGGAGTTTTCTTGATTATTTAATACTTCTCTGCAGCTTACTACCGAGGAGCAATGGGTATTTTGCTGGTTTATGATGTTACTGATGAGGCATCATTCAATAGTATGTCTTTCTGCTCTGTAACCAGCATTTGGATTTTTTAAATTACATTACACGTTTTGGATATATTTTGGATTTTAGATTTCGGTACTTGTGTAATTCTCCCTTTTGGAATTGTATTCTTATTCATTCTTCATTTCTAGTGATATTGAAGTGGAACTGTGGATGGCATAAGATGTGCAATTATCTATCGTGGCGTGAAGCTTTTGTGCCTAATCTATCTCATTAAATTCTGCAAACCTATATTCCATTTTTCTTACAGACATTAAGAACTGGATTCGCAATATTGAACAACATGCTTCTGACAACGTGAACAAAGTACTAGTTGGCAACAAGGCCGATATGGATGAAAGCAAAAGGGTAGGTGTTTTTTGTGATAAAATTTCTTCTCTTATGTTGAAAGACTTCAACTGTTGAAATGACATTTTTAACCCCAAACTTGGCCAAAGCAGAAGAGGAAAAATTATTGTCTTAATGATTGGAGTGCTGTATACTCTTTATTACAGTCCTCTCTCTTGGTTTACTTGTGCTCGCCTTAATTATTTTTAACCAGAAAGGATAATTTATCTTCTTTTATTAGGCTGTTCCTACTGCAAAGGGTCAAGCTCTTGCTGACGAGTATGGCATCAAGTTTTTTGAAACCGTAAGTAGCAATATGTTGCTCGTATCGTACCTAAATTTAGAAAATTGCGTGGTTCTGACTATATTGAAAGAATCTATTGTGCAGAGTGCAAAAACAAATTTGAATGTGGAGGAGGTTTTCTTTTCGATAGGTAGAGATATTAAGAAAAGGCTATCAGAAACGGATTCTAAATCTGAGGTATGCATTTGAACCTTTAGTTCTTTCCATTTCCATTCCATTCATTTTCGGCCACGACTTTGTTTCCCTCCATCATGCATTGATTGACTTTCGTTCTCCTTCACAATTTCAGCCGCAGACAATCAAGATTAACCAACCCGACCAGGCAGGCGGTGGATCTCAAGCTGCCCAAAAGTCTGCTTGCTGTGGAACCTAGTCAGAACCCGAACTCACGGAAATGGAGGAAATTTCTGCCCGTGGCACTCGTTCAGATCTAAAACTAGTTGACAACATTATGGTAGTGCTTGTATTTACCCCATCTGTACTTGTTTTCCTACTAGCATCAGTAGTGTGCTAAAAAATAGTAAATTTATTCGCCTGTGGAATTTATGATTATGATAGACTCTTGTCCAATTGAGGAATTGACTATTGTATGTGTTTCATGTCTTAATGTAGATAGATAATGAAGAATTCGTTTTCTTTCTCCTACAAGAAAAGGAAATAGTTTCTCTTGTCATGTACTTCTTATACCAAGAATATATGCTCCCATTAGGGTAAACTGTATGAGATGTGGATGATTTAGTGGGAAACCTTGAAAGAGTTACTGTTTTTGTATGCTTAACATTTTGCTATTCCTGCTTCATTCGTGAACAAGTTCTTAGTATCAGACTATCTTGTTGAATCAATATCTTCTCAATCTGTTGACATTGCTAAGATTGCTCTCAGTAACTCAAAACTATTAAGAAATGAGAGGTTATCAAGTACTCGAATTCAGGTTTGTCTGGATTTGTTTTTGTTTAAGCGGCTAATGTTAACATGCTAACTGAAATTTTGCAAATGCGAGTATCGAAGTGTTTGCTGTCGAAAAAATGTGAATTTAAGGGTAGTTTTACATATTGTGATTGAAGTTTTAAGATGTTAATACAGTTCGATTTTGACCTGCACCTAAACACTTAGATAAGTTGTGTTATTAATTATTTCAGATCCAAAGGTGTAGCATTTCAGCAGAGCTCAGGACCACACACTAAGAAATAGGAATTGCTAGCTTGGTGTGCTTTTGCAATGGATGAGAAAATTTTGGATCTCAACCTTTTTCACCACAATCTTAGCCTTGCTTTGTTTTCTACAGCATTACTGGGTCAATCCCTTATTTACCATTATTTTTGTCTTTCTTCAGACAACTAGCTTCATCTCACTCACACCATTGCCTGATACAAATGTGTTTCAAATATGTTGCTGAGGTACTTTTAATCTTATTTTCATGCAAGTTAACCAAACAGTTGATCATGTGACTGTTCATGATTTTATCTATTTCCACTTGTCTGGATTTGTTGCATTTCAGGTTTAGAGACTCAGTAATCACCAATCTTGCCTGAACTTGCAAGCCACATTCTGTTTGGCCATTGGTGAGCTACACACTGTCATGACAATGGCATTGTTCAGAGCCGGTTCGGGTGCAGCAAAGCTTGCCATCAGGAGAATCCTGTCTCAGGGCGGATCAAGAACACGATCCACTCACAACAATCGATGTTTACACACTACATTGGTGAAACAAAACGCGCGAGCAGCGCGCTGCCTCTACCTGGAGGAGCTGCAGAGGACCTGGGAGGCGAACCCTGACAGCGTCGATGAATGCTGGGACAATTACTTCAGAAACGCGACCGGCCAAGGGCAATCAACCGCGGCCAACTCACCCGACATCCCGGGCCAGCGAATCCAAGAAAACATGCGACTGCTGCTCCTGATCAAAGCCTACCAGGTGAACGGCCACAGGAAGGCCAATCTAGACCCTCTCGGCCTGCAACAACCCAAAAACCTCGAAGTACTCGACCCCGCATTCTACGGCTTCACGGAAAACGACCTCGACAGAGAGTTCCTCCTGGGAACCGCCATTCTGTCGCAGAACCGCCCAGCGGAGAGCCTGAGATCGATCCTGGCGAGGCTCGAGGGGGCGTATTGCGGGACAATAGGGTACGAGTACATGCACATTTCGAGCAAGGAAATGTGCAACTGGCTGAGGGACAGGATCGAGGTCCCGAGCCCGACACGGTTCAGCAAGAAGAGGAAGGAGGTGATCCTCGACAGGCTGATGTGGAGCACGCTGTTCGAGAGCTTCCTGGCGACAAAGTGGACGACGGCCAAGAGGTTCGGGCTCGAGGGAGGGGAGACGCTCATCCCCGGGATGAAGGAGATGTTCGACAGGTCGGCCGATCTCGGGGTCGAGGCGATTGTCATAGGAATGCCTCACAGGGGGAGGCTCAACGTGCTCGGAAACGTCGTCAGGAAGCCTCTCCGACAGATATTCAGCGAGTTCGGCGGCGGCAGCAAGCCCGTCGACGACGGGGGATCCTACACAGGCACCGGTAATGTTTGTTTTATCAGCAATGATTTTTGAAATCATAATCTAAAGCACCGGTGATGTTCTTATTACTTAAAAATGACAAAAAGCGTTGGTATTAAGTGTGGGTGCCCAAAATTAACCGAACTGATTTGAAGAATAACTAAATAGAAAAAAAAAATGGTTTGATCAATAAGGTTTTGGATTATAAAGTAAGTACGGGTAAAAAAAATAATCAAATCAAAACTCAGTTAATTTGGACACTTAGGATATTTTAAGTCATCGATTCATGTTAATTAGGGCTAAAATTATTTGGCCAACAAGTTAAGTAATAAGTCAAAACCGACTTAAAATGTGAGAATTTCATGAAAATTTGTTTACCAAAATTCCGATAAAAATTAAAAAGTCAAACAGTCTAAGACGTGAAAATTTCATGAAATTCGGTTCATAACAAACCAAACTGAACACTGACATGTTTAACCAAATTCTATCAATTC
>OY987314.1:3685958-3800342 GCA_963920655.1 Geranium rotundifolium | reverse complement strand
AAAAAACATTAAAAAATATAAAATGAATTTGAATATTGTTTTTTTTAGTACTTTTTAAAATAAATAAATAAAAATATTCAAATCGTTTTTGTTATTTATTCCAAAAAAACTTAAATATTTTTTCAAAAAGGTTATAAAGATATATATTTTTAAAATTTTTAAATACATGGGTATTATCGACATTTAATAGAATTTGAAAGTCAAACAATATATTTTCATCTGTTTTAACAGCGTTATGGGTAAAATGACACACAAAAATAGTTCTCGTTTTGAAGTGACACTTAAAAAAGTTCTCCTATTTACATGAAAATATGTCAAAATTCACTGTAGTAATAAGAAATTATCCTTAATATTAGCAACCCAACACATGGGATGCACAAAATCTTTACTTAGTTGGTAAAAGTTATAAACAAATATATGCATGCTTTAGTAAAAGTTTTGTTAATCAAACCAAGTAAATGAAGCAATTGTCGGCAAATAGTAAAGCTTACAATGACAATGACAATGACAAAGATAAAGTAAATGATCCGTACATAATTATAGCTTTTGTTAAACTAAATTATTGCGCACAATAAGCATATTAAAATATGCAACTTAGTTACAAATTTATATGTTTAAAAGTAATATTGTTAAATCCTCCTACACATACACTACATCTCAACTTTTGTTTTCAATTAATTGTTTGAGATGAAACATGTATCGATGGTCATAATAAAATTAGTTTAAAGGTCTGTCTAATAAATATAGTGTATTATGTGAAAATATAATGATAATATCTCTAATATAACCACACAAAATGTTAAAAATGTAAGAGAAGTAGATATGAAATAAAACAACTATTAGTATTTGTATGTATTCAAAGTTTTAAATTAAATAGTCTATTGGATGATGTAAAGCAAGAACATAAAAATCGAATATAAATAACTACAAATTGCGTGTCTAGTCAAGTCTCTTCAAAAATATAGTAGGGTAATAATAGACACGTGATCAATTTGTCATTGACGAATATTTTATATTAAACTTAGTCTTTTATTTTTTTAACTATTTAAGGTGAAACGTGTACCAGCTGCTTATAAATATATATTTACGCATTAATATATATTGAATAGATGTTATATTTTAAAAATGCAATGATAAAATCTCAACATGTTAGCTGTACACAAATCTTAAATTCCACGCTTAAAGTATAATCTTTTGTTATAGAGTATGGCCTCATAACATATGAATTTAAGGAAGGTGGATATGAAATCAAACAACTATTATTTGTATCTATTCAAAGTTTTAAATTAAATAATTTAGTGAATGATGTAAACAACAATATAAAAATGAGATAAAAAACTACAACTTGGATGTCGAGTCATGTTTCTTCTGAAATAAAGTAAAATAATAATAGACATGTGATTAAATTGTTATTAGTATATTATAAATCAGAAAGATGCTTATCTGTTTAACTGTTGAATTGTCTTTAAATATCCACTAAAGCACAAGTGTCCAACCGAGGAATACATTTGTTTAGTTCTTGAATTGACAGATTACTGTTTTTAAAATGGACTTCAAACAAACCTGTGATTTCAACAAAATCCATTAGTTTTGCATTTTGGGTGACCCACAAATGAATCGTTCATGGTACGATTTTGAATTGGTCAAATTTAATTTTAAATTGAATTGATCAATTCAATTTTAAGAAAATAAAAGAATCAAAACTAAATTAGTGGAATTTGGTTTGGTTCGATTTTTAACATATCAATTCACTATTTAGTTCAAATTTTACTAACCAAATTTCAAGAAATGTTCATATTTTAAACTGTTTAGAGTTATTATTTATCTTATCAGTTTTTAGTTGAATTTATTTGAATTGATTTTCCTGAAGTTATCATATTTTTGTCTTGTCGTGACACATCATTTGATTTATTTTTTATTTGAACAATATTTTTAGGCCCAATTAATAAAAGTCATTGACTTAAAAATGAGTCATATATCCATATCGATTGGTTTTCAGTTCAATTTTTTTTTTCTGTTATCATTTTATACACCGAAATCAAACTATGCACGTTAATTCGGTTGGGATTAATTCGGTTCGATTATTTGTGTTGGTTTGGTTGTGTTATGTTGGCATGTATATCTTTTCCAGTCATGTATTTATATGTAAATTTATGAAGATAAACCAATAAATTCACAAACATCCATTTATTTTATTCCAACATTTTATTAATTATTATTCACTTCAAGGTAAAACCCTTAGATTTATTACAAGGGTTTGGATCATTATGACAAGCTATACAATATTACATATCAAAAGTACAAACCAATTATATGTGATCTAATTACACTGAAATTAGAGCAGTAGATCAGCTCACATTGCCTTTCACTTAGTGCATGCAACTATACATACTTAGTATGATCAAGTGTTTCATTTCGGAGATGTTAGCGATTCTACTTGTGATTTTCCTTTTGGACCCTTCAATCTTATAAAAAGTCTATATTGATCGAATGTCATTGGGCTATACATCGTTGGCCGTTCAGGCGTCACCAATTTCTCTATCGCTCCTATCGGAATATCACTTTTAGGATTGTAGAAGAAAGCAAGAGATACTCGCTCTACGTTCGAGTTCACAATCACCCTGTGCTCCACGCTTTTATAAATCGCGTTACTCAGAACCTGTGCCACGTAATAAATAAACAACATATTAATACATGTTCTTTAGGTATAACAAAAACAATAAATATCAATGTTTACTATTAAAGATTATTTGGTGAAGTGCACTCTTTTTCCCTAATTAAAACTTAAATTATAAAATGCCGATCGAGAAAATGACTATACCAATTTCAACCCTTCCATTCTTGTTATCCAATAAAAAGAGAAGAAATGGCAGAAGATAAAAAGAAGAGAAAATGGTGAATAATTGCACGATAGCGATCTTTGCATGAACAATCTTGTCAACTCATCCACACCGTTCAAATTACGCACGTGTAGAATAGTTTTGCCGACAAATAATTGTCGTGTTATTTAGTTGAGAAAGTAAACTCAAAACATAATTATCACCAAACCATATTAATAAAGTAAGAATTATTATACATGTAACGTACCTGAATCTGATCCCCAATATTGACGATAAAAGCATGCGGCGTGGGCTTGACGGTGATCCACCGGTCCCCGCGGCGGACCTGGAGCCCCGACACGGCGGGATCCGCCAGCAGCACGGTGATGCCTCCCGGGTCGGAGTGCGACGACAGCCCCAGCGTCAGGTCCGGCTGAGGGCATTTCGGGTAGAAGTTGACCCTCAGCGCCGCTCCTATGTCGTCCCCTCCGAACGCATTCTGTAGCTCCTCCTCCGACAGCCCCAAGTTCACCGAAAACGCCTTCATCAGCTCGCCGCACAGCTTCACCACCTCCCTCGAGTACTCCTCTATCACATCTCTGCACATATCAGATACCATGTTAAAGACTGATTCACTTAAGTACGTAATAATATATGCACGTTACATTTTTATATTATTAAAATAAAATAAACGTAAACGTGAATAATTGTCAGTCGATGGGGGTTTGACGAATTCCAATCATACCCATGTGGGGTTGCCAGATCCATTGAACATGGAACTTTGGTATAAATTACTAATAATGAGAAAAAGTTTAATATTTGTTTTTTTCATTGGATTATATAATATGATTTATGAACTAAAATGCACGAACTGGACCAGTTTGAGCTTGACTCAGAAGTTGGTACTGCTCGTTTCCTAGTCTCAAGTAAAGGATTTGAGGCTATGTATATATGATATTTGGGCAGGTGGGTGGGTATAAAGATAGTCAGAGAAAGAGATGTATTATTAAAGAAACGTACGAACCGACAAGTGGAGGGAGTGGCGGGCCATTTGCGGTGGTCCTTGAGGCGGCTGGGGCGGTAGTGGAGGAAATAGTAGTCGCTCCAGTCGAGAATCGCTCCCTTCTGGATCCCTAGCCGGCTTCCGTACCCCTCGTACGTCTTCGGCGAGTTAGCGTACGCTTGTTTCGCCTCCATCGGCGCGTGGAAGAACTCGCGCCACACCTCACGCGCGCCGTCCATCAGTTCCCCGCTCACGCCGTGGTTGACCACCTGGAAGAACCCCCACTCGCGGCACGCCTCCGAGATTCGGCCCAGCGCGTCGGCTCGACCCGCCTCGTCGACGTCACCGGACAGGAGTGACGTCAGGTCGATGACCGGGATGTTGCTGTCGGGGTCGTCCTGGTCGACGACAACCGCCCTCTCCGCCGCCGGCTTCACGTACCGCTCCGGGATCGCCGCGTCGCCGCTCTCCGACAGCGCCTGGACGCGGACTATCGGCTCCGGCCAGTCTTGCAGTATTTCGGACATGATTGTCCTATTCGGACGAAGTTGCGAGGAAGTTAAGGTATTTTATGGGTTTGTCGGAAGAGAGATTTCCTTAAATTTTTTTTTTTTGGGGAAATAGAAAGATGAGAGAGAATGGAGGTGTAGTGGTATAGTTAAAAAGGGTAGGGGAGGGGAGGTTAGTGGAAGCCTATCCAAGCGAAGTGGACGTGAAGAGAACGTGGAGTTTTGTGGTGATCAATATTTATTTTTTGAGGAAATGTGTTGATTTTGTCAAATAGTGATGGGTTTTGGACATGAATGGTTCGTAACATGTTTCATGTGTTGTGTGATGTTGAGGTAGCACAAACGAACACGGTACATGTATAATGTATTTATAGTGGTTAATTGTAGTAAATTTACTCTTCTGCCACTGGCAACTTATTTCTTTTTTGTTACATAAAAAAAGTGTAGTCAAATAGAGCATTAATGGGAGAAATAAATTTGCAATTTGCTGTGTACAAGATAAGTCAACTATAAGATGAGTTGTCATTGGCACATTGGCAAGTTTCTCTAAGAACCTTTCAGGTGCTTGTGATCGACGGCTTTAATTAGGCACGCTTATTTTTTTGACACTCAATCACATTTCAAATAAAGAAAATATACATTAATTTCTGGTTTACGTAAAAGTAATAAATTGACATAGTCTATCCAATTTTTTTTACTATGTGGAATAGCTTTTGAATTGTTTTATGTTGGGGGTATGGACCATGTGTTATAGTTTTGAATGAATTTTCAAATATGTAGTCAAAAGTGTTATTTAAAATCTTGAAAAATTAACAAAAATCTAGAACATTACTCCAATTATAGAATTGCACCTAACGAAGCATTGAGTCTACTAACAATAATAAAAATACCATTCATAATAACTTAGATATAAAGCCATCATATTCATACTTATAAATAAGTTTAGAATTAGGTGATAAGTCGTTCTTAAGCAGACTTCTAATAGATATAGCAGAGTTCGTATTGCCGCAAGGTATAGTGAGTAGATATGAAGGGAAATCTGAGAAAAAATGGTCAAAATATGTTGGAAAATATAAGGATAGTCGTCGTCGAGGTCGAACCCGGAGCAGACGAAGGTGGTCGGAGACGAGGTGGACGTTGAGGAGAAGCCGTTGTTGATTGGAGAAGCACCCAAAACAAAAAAATGACACAATTTAAAAAAATGAAGATTGACTGAAAGTATTTTTGTCTTTTCAATTTCAAAATTAACATTTATATTCAAATATTTGAAATGTAAGAACTTATAATCTCTCCAACTATTTTTTTACATTTATATTCAAAATTTTAAAGCTATACAAACAACATTTAAAAAGGCTCAAGCCCATTGCTATATTGTTTTATAAGAAATTATAAAAATAGTCGGACTTAAATTCATTACCTCATAAGTGAAAGAATGAATAATTCTACATGCCATTTTTTTTCTTTAGTAACCCGTTACAAGCAAAAAATACGTCGTTACAAATTGTAACGGCGTACAAACTGCTGTTAGACCATACGCCGTTACTAAAGCGTCGTTACAATTTGTAACGGCGTACACAAGACTCCGCTACACCAACACGGCGTCGTTTTGATGAGCCGTTAACGGCGTAACCGACGATGACGCCGTTAAGTTTGTAACGGCGTATGATTTGACAAAATACGTCGTTACTAATTAGACGGTGCCGTTTTGATGACTTGACACCGTCAAATTAGTAACGGCGTATGTTGTCAAATCATACGCCGTTACAAGGTATTAAAATAATATTTTAAAAAAAATATTGTAACGGCGTATTTTATATAATACGCCGTTACAAATTATTAAAATAATAATTTTTCTTTGAAATTTGTAACGGCGTATTATATAAAATACGCCGTTACAATATTTTATTTATAAAAAAATAAAAACCGAATAAAATTTATATATTAAATATAATATATAATTTTTATTCGGTTTTTATTTTTTACATATTAAAATTTAAATTAAAACTAAAATTAAAATTAAAATCCAAATTCAAATAAATTAAAATAACAATTGTTCAAATAAAAATAACATGAATTAAACTACGAGAGTGGAGGACCGAAGTTGGAGAACATGCTCGGGTCGTAGGGGGGCATAGAAGGATTGGCTATTCGCATCTGCTCGTACATCCATTGAAAGCTTCTTTGTTGAGCTTCCATGTTTCTTTGTTGAGCTTCGAACCTCTCATCTTGCCGCGCAATATGCTCCTGAGCCTGGGTGAGCCTAGTTTCCATTTGTTCGAACTGCTCTGCAGACGGTCCGCTGGAGGACTGACCACGTTTTCTAGGTCTGGCCGGGACCTGGAAATCATCTCCAAATCCCCGAATTTTGCGTCCTCGGGGGAGTTGGGAATCTGTTCGTCCCGCGGCAAGCTTGAGGTCGTGACAATGCTGATTCGCCTGCATCATCACTTCAGCCTCCTCCGCTTCGGTCATTCTTCTTAAATTTCCGTGTTAGTCTGTATTGGCCGGGTCCATCCTCCAATCCTGCAACGCCGTCTTAAGGTATATCTGTATGAAAAGAAAATATTAAATTAATGAAAAATAATAAAGTAGAAAAAAAAATATTATGAAAAAAACTTACGCGTTTCGCCTTGTTGTCCTCATCCTGTAACAGTTCCGCCTCCGAAGCATCCTGATCCGGTTCCCGATTAACCAGAAGCCAAGTCTCAATCTTGGCGGAGATATTTGTATTTCCCGACTGCTCTCTCTCCGTCCAAAGAGTCCGATAAGATTTCCGACCAGATCGATGGTTAATCTTGTTACCGCTCAAGCGTACTTCACTCATATGTTCTCCAAGACTTCCTACACCCTACACATTGAAATGATTACAAAATTATAATTTGAATTAGAGATATGTTTCATACAAAGTGTATGAAAATAAGGAAATACCTCGTTCTCGTCAAAGTGTTCGACGAGCCACCGCCATTGTGCTTTTTTAAATATGTTGGGAATGCCATTGCGGTTCAGATAATCAGGCGAGACGTACAGTTTGTACCATGGCTTCATATTTGATTTCCGCTCTTTATAAGCGGACCATGCCGTCTCGCGAATTCACTTTTTGAGTGGAACTGAATCAGCCGGCAATTCATAATACCGCTGTTACAAAATTAAATTTTTTTTTGTTAATATCCAAGTTATTTAATTTCGGGTAATAAATTGAGAAAGTATTGAAATTACCCGAATTTTGCGCCAAAATCTCCTGTACTCGGACATAGGAAGATCACAAAACAGCTGGTAGGAAGCGTCGCACTCGCGTGCAAACTTTCCTACCATATGTTTAATCTTCAAAACACTCCAGGCGTCATTCATTCCGGGGGGAACATACTCCACGGACGCTGTAAGTCCGCGTCCCAAAACAATCCCAATGGCCCCCCGTTCTTGGATATTGCCTCATCTTCCAAGTCGAGGCAGACGTCTTGTTTTGGCTCGACGTCTTTCCTGGCCATCCAGCTCTTCGTCGTCAAGCAATTCGGCTGCAGCTTGAAGTCGAAGTACAGCTCCTTATCCGGCGTCTCGTCGCAGTCTAGGGAAACGAATTCGTATTCATTCACCGGCGGACTAGGAGTAGAGGATGCTCCTACATTCGAGGGTTCGAAACCCGTGAATGTAGGCGGCACAACCCGGTACCCCCAACCGAAATCGGGGGTCGGCTGAGTCGGCTGTGGAGGTAATGGAGTGTAGCAATCCCCGTGATCAGGGGACTCCCCACCAACAGGCGGTGACGGAGGCGGAGTGTCGAGCGCCGATTGCTCGTAGGCCTGGAAGAACTTTGGGTCCATCAACTCATGCCTCGGTGCACGAGCATGTGGCTTCTTCTGTCGGGCGTTTGAATCGCTTGACGAGGAGGCCATTATCTAAATACGATTTAAGCATTACTAATTAGTGTGAAAAAATGCTCGTAAGGGCATTTACGTAATTTGTACGGAAAATGTCCCGAGGGCATTTTCGGTAGAAATTACGAAACTGCCCTTAGGGGTCTTTTTTAAGAAATTACGGAAATGCCCTTAGGGCATTTTCGTAATCCTTAGGGGTCTTTTTTAAGAAATTACGGAAATGCCCTTAGGGGCATTTTCGTAATCCTTAGGGCTCTTTTTTAAGAAATTACGGAAATTCCCGTAGGGGCATTTTCGTAATCCTTAGGGGTCTTTTTTAAGAAATTACGAAAATGCCCCTAAGGGGCAATTACGTATAAATTACGAAAATGCCCCTAAGGAGCAATTCCGTATAAATTAATTAAACTAAATTTTAATACAAGTACAATTGGACACATATTATAAATTTCACATATTAACATACAATTTAATAACAATTTCTAAAATACAATTTAAATACAATTTACATATTCTAATTAACATACAAATTCTAATTTTCTAAATTTCTAAATTTACATATTCTAATTTTCTAACATACAATTTCTAAATATATATATTCTAATTAACATACAAATTCTAATTTTCTAAATTTCTAAATTTCTAAATTTACAATTTCACAAATTAACATATTAACATATAAATTTACAATTTCACAAATTAACATATTAACATATAAATTTACAATTTCACTAATTAACATACAAATTTATAAATTTACAATTTCACTAATTAACATACAAATTTATAAATTTACAATTTCACTAATTAACATACAAATTTATAAATTTACAATTTCACTAATTAACATACAAATTTCTAAGTTTACAATTTCACAAATTAACATATACAATTTCGTGAAGAGTCGATGTTGTCCAAACATAAGGGACATGCCTTATAGCCTTTAGTGGTCAAGCCACCCAACATTCCCAAACCCGGAAAGTCACTGATTCTCCACATCACAGCAGCCCGCATTATGAACGGCTCTTTCTTGGAAGCATCCCACGTGACAACTCCGTTCGTCCACAATTGCTTCAGCTCATCAATCAATGGACGCATAAAGTTGTTCAAACATTTACCAGGTGATTTTGGACCTGATACCAACATGGTGAGGATGTTATACTCCTTTCGCACAACCATCGAGGGTGGAAAATTCAACGGGACAGCAACTACAGGCCACAAACTGTAACTCCCAGCATTAGGCCCAAATGGAGAAAACCCGTCGGATGACAAGGCCAGCCGCACGTTTCGGACTTCTTCCGAAAATTGAGGATATTTCTTGTCAAACTGAATCCAATCAGCACCGTCTAATGGATGTACTAATACGTCATCGTCCTCCTTCTCCCGCTCACCGTGCCATCGCATCCACTCAGCCGTCTCTTCCGCAAGATATAACCGTTGAAGTCGAGGAGTCAATGGGAAGTACCACAACGTCTTCTGCGGAACTAATTTTTTCTCTTCCATAGTAAACCGTGGTTCTTTACAAACTCCACATTTGTCCAGAGCGGAGAACTCTTTGTAATACAAAGTGCATTCGTACAAACATGCGTCGTATTTCACGTGTGGCATTTCGATGGCCTTCATTATCTTTTTCGCAGCTGCGTAGCTAGATGGAAACGAATTAGGTTGTGGTAACATACGACATTGCTCTTTCGCGACCTGGGTAAAAGCCGCGTCTGACATCCCGGTGCTCTGTTTGATACACAACATCCTTAACATCGCTTCCAAAGAAGTATCTTCACTAGTGACAGCGCTTGTGGTTTTGTACAACGGCTGTTGTGACTCCGTCACCAACCGGTTGTACGCCGTCATCTTCGCTTTAGCAAGTCTGGCCTCGACTTCGGTCACCGAACTTATCTCCAATTGTGGGTCCTCGTCCTGGTCCTCGTCCTCCTACTCATCCTCGTCATTCTCGCCTTCATCTTCGTCAATCCTTACATCTCTACATGGATATACATCATTCACGAACTGATGCACCGGATCGACGTACTCTGGAGTGTGCGCCGACGTCGAACAAGGGGGATTATGCGAACTTGACGGGAGACTCATATCTAGATTTCGGCTCAAACTAGGCCCTCTAGCTTCGCCGTGATGGATCCACACATTGTACGATGTAAGGAAACCTTTCTTCAATACATGATCGCAAATGGTGTCCATATCGTGCCAAGAATAATTACAACATCTAGTGCACGGACACTTGAAACATCCCACGCCATCTGTTTGCGCGTTTCGTCTCGCAAATTTGACGAAACTACTTAATCCGTTCATCCACTCCTCACTCATCTTACGGGATGTTATCCACCCACGATCCATTCTATATATTATACAAATAACTACGGTTAATAATCAATTACAATTTACTATATTTATCAACTATAACACCAATTCAAAAACCGAATTATTATCATTATAGCAACAAAATTAATGAAATAATCTACGGGCATTTAACCTAAATTAATAAAATACATTACATAATGCATTATTAATAAAAAAAAATGTACGCACCTACTAATATGGAGAATGATGATATGAACCGTAGTATTTTGAGATAGACTTGTCGAAAAATGGAGATGATATTACGGAAATGCCCTTGTCGGGAAATATAAAGTAGGAGAGAATTGGGAGAAAAATGTGAGGAGAATGGGAGAAGGGTCTGTGAAGATTTATACATTGATTTTGTAACGGCGTATTTACGTAAATACGCCGTTACTAATTAACGGTAACACAACGACAGAACGGTAACAAACGGTAACATAACGGGAACATCTTGTAACGGCGTATTTACCTACATACGCCGTTACTAATTAACAGTAGTAACGGCGTACGCATTAAAATACGCCGTTACAATTAGTAATGGCGTATTCTTCCTATATACGCCGTTACTAAAGAAAAATCTGATAGTGATACATTCCCTTAGGTAAAATCGATTTTAACTTAATTCTCCTAAAATGAAAACACGTTTTTTGGACCTCCTAATAAGTTACCAAAAAGGCTTAATATTGTTAACTTTTTGAAAATTCTGCCACCTTATTTTATAAATGACGAAATACCATTTTATAGGTGATAAAAGATATTCCTTTTAATTTTTATAAAAAAGATTTTAATAAAAATAAAGATATAAGCTGAATTTAAAAAAATATATATTTGAAAATCTCTTTCCTTACTTTTAATATTTTTTATAAAAATAAGTTATTATTATTATTTATTCATAATAAAATATTTTGAAAAAAATTTAAAAATAATATGTTAAATTTTATTTAAAACAAGATTATTTTTTTTAATTTGCAAAAATTTAACAGAAAAGGTTAACGTGAATTTTTTAAAAGTTAAGGGAAGTAACTGATACCAGTACACACGCAAATGCAATTTTCAAACAAGCTTTTAAGTTAAATTGTGTTATCAGAAAATTAATATGAATCAATGGCATTTGAAATTATTTATTATTTATTAATTATAAATTATTAAATGCATTCTTATCGTTACTTAGACTCTAGTCTTTTCAAATAGATCAAAATAAGTGACAAGCAAATGTATCTAACTTCCTTACCTGACAAGCAATTTTGAGAAAAGAGATTAGTTCATGAATTATATGTATCACTTTATTTTGCCTATAAATTTAGGTTTATTAATTGGATTCAAAAGCATTTCGAAGTTGTTCAAATTGAAGAGAATATGTAACACTTACTCGTTCGACCATATTAATTTAGTGGTAAATAAACTAATTAACTATTTGATGGAAGAGGGTATAGGTGAAAATCACTTATTTACTCAAGGATGAAACCGGAAGTTTTGAGATAGATTTAGTAATCTCCTTCTCTGGTTTAGTATATAACAAAGTGGTAGGTTCATAATGTATTTAATAATTCACGTTACCTACTCCACCATCGAGAACAATCATTGAACGAGCATATCCAACTCGAAAATGATATTTTTATCAACTTTAATTTATATTTAACTATTAAATTTCGAAACAGTTATCTTAAGTGTAACTTAACAATAGTTAGAATATTTGTAAATTAAATTTTCAGATTGAATTACTGAACTCAAAATCGTGCATACTTGAAAATAATTAACTAAAATTATCTTCAACTTTTTCGTTTAGTAACCTATAAAAGCTTTAACGATTGATATGAATGATGTAATTTATTCATTCAAAATAATCAAATGGGTTGTTACATTAGAACCGCTTGTAATATTATTTAAATACATTGATCATTAGTTGTGGACATGTAGTGTTTCCAATCATGTATTAGTATGTAAATTTAAACAAATGTTATGGAGATGAGCCAATTGTTAGACTTCGAGACTTTCATATTTAGAAAAGTCACAATTTCCTAATTGAATTAGGATAGGTTTCATAATGTTCAATAATTAGTAATTTTAAGTTTTTTCTTAATTTTCTTTAGTCTTTCACTATAAATACATGTACTTGTAACTTCAAAATTATTCATGAGTTGAGAGCAATAATAAGAGAGTAGTGTGGCCGTGGACGTAGACAAATTGCCGAGCCATGTAAATCCTTATGTTCTTGTGTGATTGTTCTTTATTTCTCTTGATTAGTTTTGCTAGAGAGTTGTTCCACGTTGTTATATACCCCAACAACTGGTATTAGAGCCCAGGTTCGTGGCAAGTGGGAGCAATGGCAGAAGAAGGGAAAGTTCGAATCGACAAATTTGACGGTAG
The DNA here is from genome assembly GCA_963920655.1 of Geranium rotundifolium. NCBI lineage: Eukaryota > Viridiplantae > Streptophyta > Magnoliopsida > Geraniales > Geraniaceae > Geranium > Geranium rotundifolium. The sequence goes on along the minus strand of OY987314.1, from coordinate 3,787,420 downwards.
GGATTTTGGATTATGGAAGATGCAAATAGAGGACTATTTGTACCAGAGAAAGCTACACGAGCCATTGTCAGAAACCAAACCAGAGAAGATAAATTCGAGCGACTGGATGTTGCTAGGTCGACAGGCTTTAGGTGCGGCGAGATTGACATTGGCAAAGAATGTTGCATACAACGTCATGAAGGAGACAACTGCCTACATACTCTTTAAGGCGCTATCAAATATGTATAAAAATCGTCTGCATCAAATATGGTATATTTGATTCGTCAATTGGTTAATACGAAGATGCGGGAGTACACTAGTGTTGTTGATCATGTGAACGAATTTTATACAATACTATCGAGATCAGTGTAAGTGAATATTAAATTCGATGATGAGATACAAGGTTTGTTGTTGCTATCTTCGTTGCCTAAAAGTTGGCCAGGAACCGTTACAGCAGTTAGTATCTCAACTAAAAATACTAAGATATCATTCGAACGAGTAAGGGACTTGATTCTCGAGGAAGATATCTGGAGAAGGAATCGAGGAGAATTGTTACGTTAAACGTGGAAGAGAGAGGTAGGATGTCTGAAAGGGGAAAGAGTAAGGGGCGAGGAAGATCGAAGTCCAGACAGCGAGGAACAGACGCGACTTGTTGGAATTGCCAAGAAACTGGTCACTTCAAGTATCAGTGCCCAAAACCCAAAGAAGGAAAGCAAGCAGGACAACTCAGTGAATGCAATAGAGGAATTCGAAGATGATGCTTTAATCCGTTGTGTAGAGAGTCTGGTTAAATCATGAACCATGGTTTCAGGTGCTTCTTTTCACACTACCCCTTGCAATGACGTGTTAGTGAATTTCAGACCTATAAAAGGAGTAGTTCATATAGCAAATGATGAGACGGTTAAAATTGCGGGCATAGGAGATGTGAATCTGAAGACTCCCATGGGTACGATTTGGACGTTAAAGGATGTCGAGTATATCATCACCATAAAAGAGAATGTTGATCTCGGTGAGTCAATTAGACAGTTTGGGATACAAGATAACCTTTGGAGACGGACAATTGAAGGTATCAAAGGGGAATTTAGTTATTGCTCATGGTTGGAAGAGAGGAACTTTGTACATGGCGGAGATGCCAGTGAAGAAAGGTAATGCAATTACTTGATGGGCCTAATTATCCAACTTTATGGCATCAAAGATTTGGGCATAAAAGGGAGAAAAGAATGAAGGTGCTAGCTTGGAAAGAGAAGTTTCCAGAATTGGAGAATGTGGAAGTTGGTTTATGTGAACCAGGTGTGTTCGGAAAACGAAAACAGGTAAGCTTCACGGAGTCAGGGAAGTCTTCAAAGGGTGGAAGACTGCAAACGGTGCATCCAGATGTGCATAGACCTACAAAGGCTTACTCGACAAGAAGAGGTGAAGTAAGGAGATTGAAGAAATGTTCAAGACCACTCGAACGGTTCTTTCCATCACCAAATTATTTATCGTCGACAAAGAGTAGCGAGTCTCGTTGTCACATAAAGGCAGTTCAGATGGATGATTCATTTAAGTGTGAGTCAACCAAGAACAAAGAGAAGAAATCTCTTGAGAATGGAGACCTATAATGCAAGTTGGAAAGTAACTTGTATGATCTGAAACAATAAGTTGAGTATGAAGACTTAGTGTGCAAGCTGGGAAATAGCTTGTGTGGTCTAAAGAAATTAGTTGGGAAGGGAGACATGGTTTGCAAACTGGGAAATAGCTTGAATGTTCTGAAGCAAGCGCCAAGGGAGTGATACTTAAAGAAAGTCCTTATATCAAGGAACCATGAAGATATATTGATCAAGGTGGCTACAACTTAAGAAAGTCCTTGAGTCAGATAATCGTGCATATAAGTTGATTAAGGTGGTTACAACTGAAAAGCTGAAGTTATGCATAACTTCAGCTGGCCTTCACGTTTAGTGAAGAGAAGGCCCCACACTACCTCTAGAGCTTATTGCGAAGATCGTTAGGCGTGTTACTTAAGATACATGACTGAAAGTAAAGGCGTGTATGGACATCCTCCAAGAGGGAGATTGTTGGGTTTGGTGACTTTCCTATTTAGGGGAGCCACAATTTTCTAATTGAATTAGGATAGTGAATAATGATAGGTTTCCAGATGTTCAAGGAATTAGTAATTCTAGATATTTCTTAATTCCCCTTTGTCTTTCACTATAAATACATGTGCTTGTAACCCCAAAATTATTCATGAGTTGAGAGCAGTAATAAGAGAGTAGTATGGCTGTGAACGTAAACAAATTGTACCACGTAAATTCTTGTGTTCTTGTGTGATTGTTTTTTATTATTCTTGATTACTTTTGCTAGTGAATTGTTTCACGTTGTTATATACTCCAACGCCAATATGATAAACTCACAAACATCTATTAACCAATTTATTCCGACATTTTATTCATCTCAAAGTAAAACCGATTTATTTTATTAGAAGAGTGGATTATTAGAACAAGATGTACAATGTTACATATATATAAAAGTATAATTACATTACATATTATTTAACTACACTGAAAGGGTAGATCAGCTCAGGATACTTCTGCAAGTGCATGCAACACTATACATACTTCATATCGTCAAGTGTTACACCTTGGAGACGTTAGTGACTCTACTTGTGTTTTTCCTTTCAAGCCCTTCATTCTCACAAAATCTCTGTACTGTTCGAATGTCATTGGACTGGGCATAGCTGGCCGTTCACGTGTCACCAATTTCTCCATCGCTCCTATCGGAATATCACCTTTTGGATTGTAAAAGAGAGCCAGAGAGATTCGCTCCACATTTGAGTTCACAATCACCCTGTGTTCCACACTTTTATAAATTCCGTTACTCAAAATCTGTACCATACGATAAACAAAACATAAATCAATACACATATTTTTAAATATTACAAAAAAATATGTGATGTTTATTCATTTTTCTGCATACCTGAATCTGATCTCCAATATTGACGATGAAAGCATGCGGCGTGGGGTTGACGGCGAGCCAGCGGTCACCGCGGCGGACCTGGAGCCCCGGGACGGCAGGATCGGCTAGCAAGATGGTGATGCCTCCAGGGTCGGAGTGCGGCGACAGGCCCAGCGTCAGGTCCGGCTGAGGGCATTTCGGGAAGAAGTTGACCCTCAGCGCCGCTCCTATGTCGTCCCCTCCGAACGCGTTAAGAAGATCCTCTTCCGACAGCCCCAAGTTCACCGAAAACGCCTTCATCAGCTCGCCGCACAGCTTCACCACCTCCCTCAAATACTCCTCTATCACCTCTCTGCATGCGCTCCATAATATTAAAACCATATTTACTAAATTGTTGAAATAAAATGCGGGTTAATCATGTAAAATTTTATAGAAGTGATGAAATTGTGGTCTAAATAATGAATTAAAACTTTTACAACATAATTTTAAAAAGTGGTTTTAACTTAAAAATAGTATTATTACAAAATTAAATTACAATTTGATTATAGAAAGTTTAGTTGAAAAATAAAAGCAGAAATTTTTTTAAATTTTATTATTTTCAAAATAATAAATTCATCATATTTTTAATAAAAATTACATGCAATTGGGAAATATGTGTAAACGAGATGAGCCGAGCCTCATTTTGGCAGGGCTCGGCTCGGGCTCGAACGAGTTTACACAACTAAACTCGAGTTCGACTCGAAGTAAAGTAGATGAGCTTGAGCTCGGCTCGGCTCGATTTACTTCGCTTAAATTTAAATATAAATATTAATTAAAAATTAAATAAATAATAAATAACTCATTAAATAATAAATGAGCCAACTTGAAATTGGTTTGAATTGATTCGGCTTGTCTAATTCTATAATTATAAGTATTTTATAAATATATTAATATAAATATTAAACGAGCCGGCTCGCGAACCTATTGAGTTTTAAAAGACTAGGCTCGAGCTCGAGTCGTTTATTAAATAAGCCAAATAATCGAGCTCGAGCTCGAACCGAATATTTAACGAGTCGAGCTCGAACGACTCGTTTACAGCTCTATATTATATATAGTTATCGGTCCACTGGGTATTTACAACTTTCACTTTAAATTTATGCGAATAGTAATATACAGTTGTCGGTCTCAAATTCCAATCATACGCATGTGAGGTTGCGAGATCCATTTAATTAACATGGAGTAATTACTTTTGAACAAATTTCTAAAAGTGATAAAAAGTTTCTATATCCGTTTCTTTAATTTAACAATTATATGATATGAATAAAGAGAAATATATATACGAACCGGCAGGTGGAGGGAGTGGTGGGCCATTTAAGATGGTCCTTGAGCCGGCTGGGCCGGTAGTGTAGATAATAGTAGTCGCTCCAGTCGAGAACCGCTCCTTTCTGGATCCCCAACCGGCTTCCGTACCCCTCGTACGTCCTCGGCGAGTTAGCGTACGCGCGCTTCACCTCCACCGGCGCGTGGAAGAACTCCCGCCACACCTCACGCGCCCTGTCCATCAGTTCCACGCTCACCCCGTGGTTCACCACCTGGAAGAACCCCCACTCGCCGCACGCGTCCCCGATCCGTCTCAGCGCCTCGCCACGGCCCGCCACGTCACCCGACAGGAGTGACGTCAGGTCGATGACCGGTATGTTGTTGTTGTTGTCGTCGTGAATCACCGCGCGCTCCGTCGGCGGCTTGACGTACCGCTCCGGGATCGCCGCCTCGCCGCTCTCCGACAGGGACTGGACGGAGACTACCGGCTCCGGCCACTCTTGTAATATTTCCGGCGTCATGTTCATGGTTCTCGTCGTCGGCGCGTACAAGATTTGTGACATGTGTTTCATGTGTGATCGATAATGTTGAGGTAGCACAAACGAGCACGGTAAATGTATTATTTATAGTGGTTAATTAATTGTGCATGTGTTAATTATCTTTGCGCCACTAATTAACAACTCAATTCTCTTGGCTACATCATTTTTCAGTAGAATAGAGTTTAGTCGACATAGCGCATTAATGGGACAAATAAATTTGCTGTGTAGAAGATGTGTCAATTTGGATGAATTGTCAAACGCAAATTAGCAACTTCAAAACTTGCTGCCTAGCTATTTCAGCCTTTAATTTCAGGGGTTTGTGAGCGGGCTTTAATTATTTATATTTTTTGAAACAAGTCGAGAAACTTTATAGATAAAGAATAAGCTTTTTCAACATGAATAAATGTCATCTTATCCATCTTATCTTAAAATAATTAATATAACAAAACAATATATATATATATATATATATATATATATATATATATATATATATATATATATATATATATATATATATATATATATATTTCTTGACGGAAAAACAACCAAGTTGAACCTTGTGGTTTACCTGACTAAAGAGCAGGCTATAATTAACTACCCTATTTTTGACGCTTCACATTTCAAATTAAGAAGATATACATTATTAAGAAAATTTTACGTATATAATCTCACTTAACTATGCTCGAGTTTGACCTAACCTCACTTAACTTCAAAATCAACTTCTGAAATTCATTAATTTGAAAAAGTTTCACTTTAACCTTTTCAGTTAATTTTTTTGAAAATTCTGATATTCTTTTGCGAAATAACGAAAATATCAGTGTATTAAAAAATTTAAATAAAAAATAATAATTTTGAATTTTCATTTTCTTATTTAAGAAAAAAGAATAAAACAATTATTTAGTATTCATTTTTTATAAAAAAAATATAAAAAATAAAAAACAATGTTTAAAATTCATTATTTATTTTTTATAAAAAAAAATTAAAAAAAATTATAGACAAAAGTTCAATATCATTTTTGTTTATTTATATTTTTAATACAAGGGTAATTTTGTCATTTCATAAAAAATTAACAAAATTTCCAAACAGGCGGGCCATAATTAAAAGGAATTATATAAAATTTTCTCTTCATTATATTTTATTCATTTAATAGGAATGAATTGATAGTCTATCTTTTTTTTTAAATACATGTACGTATAGGTGATAAGTTTGTGGAAATTTTTTTATATTTTCTTATTTGGGATAAGAACCACGTGGTATAGTTTTGTTTTGAAATACATCGTGGTTAAAAGTATTATTCAAAATCTCTTGATTCCAAATTTTGAAAAATTAACAAAATTCAAGAACATTACTACTCTAATTAAAGAATCACTCCTAACGAAGCATGAAAAATATCCTTCATAATAAGTTAGATATAATATGTATAGCCATATATATTTCATACATAAAAAAGTTTAGAATATATATTTTGACAAAGGATAGTCGATTAAGACATATCTCGCCCTAATGTAGTACAAAGTTTAATTGCTAGACAGGCTACGGTCGTCATATAATGGGCCGCATAATTATCTGATCTATTTACAAAAAAACATAAAATAAAACGTAATATGTTTAAAAGAAAAATACAATCTTAGAGGAGTACCACCACATAGCGCGAAGAGGTCGGTTTTATATATATATATATATATATATATGCACTCTATAATACAAGCTCACTGAAAATGTCAAAACGTTCAAATCTGAGACGCGCGCTATCTTAGATTGCGACACGTGACAGTTATACAACGTTGCACTACATGTTATACATTGCTTCATTTTTGCACATGTCCAACATGTTTATCAATCAAGCTCTAGTTGGTCAAGATCTTCAAGAGCAAGATAGTCAAGGATAATCAAGTTTTTCCAAACTCAATTCAGCAATTTACAACCTATTTGAGTTTGAGGGGACAGTTAAAATATAATATTAAATATTTTCTATTCCTATTATATATTAGTTTATTACCTAATATCTAGGTTTTCCTATTGTCATTAGTATTTCCTAATTACCTTAATTCCTAGTTTATATGAAGGGTTCTCCCCTATTGTATTTTACACAACACACAACACACAACTATCAATTATATCAATAATATTCTCTACACTATTTCTATAAATGTTATACAACATTGCACTACATATTCTACATGGTTATATAACATTACACTGCATGTTATACAATTTAAACATTTGAACATTTTCCCCTATACCTACTGCCCTATATACACACACACATGGGGTTCTTGAGCAGCCTCTAATTAACATTTAATATTTCTAAATAAGTGATGTGATGAGTTCGTATTTCGGCAAGATAATGAGTAGAAACGAAGGAAAATTTGAGAAAAAAAAAAGAGAGGGTAATATATATATATATATATATATATCTAATTTGCTCTATAGACTATTGTGAACTGCATGTGTTATCCGAAATGAATAAAGTATATTTAGAATTATATATTAATTATAGACTATTAAATGCACTCTTATCTTTGTTTAGACACTATAGTCTTTTCAAATATATCAAAATAGCGAGAAGCAAATAATGTACCTAATCTTCCTTACTGACAAGCACGTTTGGGAAAAAAAATTAGTTCATGAATTATATCACTAATTATTTTCGTCCAAAAATTTAGGTTTTTAATTATATTCACAAGTATTTAAAAAGTTTTTCACAGTGAAGAAAACATGTAAACCTTTGTTGTTCGTCCATATAAACTCTTACTAATAAAGAAACCAAACTAGCTAGTTGATGAAGAGGAATTGAAGTGAATATATACCACTCATTGTGTTGCATGACGGTGGAAACAAGCTTTGTAAAGATTGGTAGTTAAATATTGATTTATTTTGCATAATGTGTATATTTGATTAAAAATGAAGAAATTGACTTTAGATTACTTTTTAAATATAAAAGTAATGAGCCAGTGAGCAGACTGCGAGCTTGAATTTGTGTGCTCCCGCAATTAATCACGGGGGACACAAATATTACAAAAAAATTTGAGGGACGTCGAAAGCCATTACATTTTTGTTTGGACGCATAAGAGTTCTCAACAAACTTGTCTAATTTGAAAGTTAGGGAATAAAGTGGTTAATGTCATTAATTGAAAACTTCTCTTAATTGGGAATTACTTAAAAGTCTTATTTCCCGATGAAAAAAATTGATAAGTTTTTCTTTTTCTTATAGGGTTCGGCTAACCCTTTTCCCATAATTTGAAAACCATCTCTCAAAACCAAAACATGTTCCAACACCCTAGTCGTCTCTTTCTCAAAAAATGTTCTTCTTCGATTGCTCTCTATAAGACGATTCGAGTTTGCTTTCGTTCGCCGTTGTTCCTGGAAAGCAGTTGCTCATACAGGACAATAATCTTCTTAGGAAAGCAGACTACCATGCATCGATGAAAAATTCAATCCTGCTTAAATCATCCGTCTGGTACCAGCCATAAGGTCAAGTAACATTATTTCTTGTCATATTATATTATTATATCTATTAGATGATCAACTATACTAAAAAGTTAAATTAATACTGTTCAAATTATTTGATTTACGTTAGTAGATAAATTCATATATAATGCGACTCTACATATGATTCATATTGGACTCGGCTTAAGGTTGATTTTACGGTGGCGTAAGACTCAGGAGAGAAGAAGTCGTTGGAGTTGGCTTGAGGTTGATTTTATAAGATTTCACGTAATTTGGTTGTTATATTTAATTTATGTTACTTTAGTGTTATGAGATGAAAGTAAATAGTCGCCACTGCTCCATGTGATTGATGGTATTTTACTTAAATTCTATGATAAATATATATCTCAAATATTAAAACATAGTTGATTTGTATTATTATACATCCATACTTAAATATTATTTATAAAAAAAATTGAGTGAAATCACGTGGTATTAATCTTTGAAGATGGGAATTCGGTGCATATATAGGTGTGAGATTCAGGAATTAATGCAAATAATAATTTATCCAATATATATTATTAGAAATTTTCTCATTGACTTGACTATAATTACAAATATACATGTATTCAATTATATATATATATATATATATATATATATATATATATATATATATATATATATATATATAATTGAATACATGTATATTTGTAATTATAGTCAAGTCAATGAGAAAATTTCTAATAATATATATTGGATAAATTATTATTTGCATTAATTCCTGAATCTCACACCTATATATGCACCGAATTCCCATCTTCAAAGATTAATACCACGTGATTTCACTCAATTTTTTTTATAAATAATATTTAAGTATGGATGTATAATAATACAAATCAACTATGTTTTAATATTTGAGATATATATTTATCATAGAATTTAAGTAAAATACCATCAATCACATGGAGCAGTGGCGACACATACCTACCAAATAATAAACTCAAGCAATAATAACATGACATCAATTAATTATAATTTCAAATGCTAAATTTGCGGCAATTATATCATATATATGATCTAACACTTGACTTTTTCTTAATTTTTTAGATTAATCAACACCATTTAATAATATTGTTTTGTGTATTAAATGTGACGTGCAAAAATGACTTCCTATTTCAACTACCACATTGATTTCTTAATAGATATGAATGTGTATTTATAACATATTTAAACTTATGACAACTCAAGCTATTAAATTTTTTTTTAATTTTTATTGAATTATTATTGAATTTAACCGATTTATATGATAATAAGGTCAAACCCACGTGTGGAATAACCTATGGAATACTTCTTTTGCAACTCAATCCATATATCTAGAAAAGTATAGTTGTTTTTATTGAGTTAACTTATAATTTATTGACTTTGAAATGTTGGATATTTAAATTAGAGGGAAAAACAAGAAAGTGCCAAGTGGAAGCAACAAACCTACATTTATGATATCTTTTTTCCTATTATTTAAATAATTTCACCTTTGAGTAGCTTGTTATTGATATTTTTGCATGTATCTTTTTCTAAGTTTTTGGAGCGTGTGTGCAAATATCGGTAAATTGGAGCGAAAAAAGGTTAAAGAGAGCAAGCTGAAAAGTACCAGGGAGTGTGTCATGGTCCATGACACGGGCCATGACAAGGAGCGGTAAGAGTTAAGAGAGGAGTCAGCTTCGGGGACCTGTCACAGGGTATGTTAGATTCCTATTCGTGGACATGTTACGACCCGTGACAAGCCCGTTTCACTCGCTTCTCAGAGTCGTATTTGGGGACATGTCACGTGTTGTGTCATGGCCCGTGACAACCTCGAATTCAACAACTTAAAAGTCTAATTTTCGCCACTTTTCAGGGGACGACATTTTTTTAGAGTAGAGAGCACATCACACTAGTTCAACCAAGGAGGGGATTTGGGACTTCGAGAGGAGCTCATATCCGATTTAAGGGAGATAAAAAAAAAATGATCAAGCCGACTTCACTTCACTGATAGAGAAAGGATTGATGGTTCATGTTCTTCAGCCCATTCGGTTTAGGGTTTTGAGTTCATGTTTTCTGAACTTAAATCATACTTTTATTTTGATGGATTTTGGTTCTAGCACCATGATCGTGGGTTAAATACCTCTGAACTTTGATTCATGACCGTGGGTCTTGTGTCGTAGACATGCCCTCCATAGGTGTGCCTTCACCTTGGGCAAAATCGTCACGACTTGCCCTATTGGATATTCTCAAGAAGAAGAATTATGAACACCTTAGGGTTAAGGAACCTAAGCATGCACATTGGTCACAAGAGCACAACATGACAAACTTCACGAGAATAAACACTTATACACGCCAAAATCCTAACTAAAACACCGTACAAACACAGACATTTGTTTGGAACATAGAAAAAAAAATGTCAACACTTATTCATGCCAAAATCTTAGTTCTAGGAAATGAAATTCGTTAGAATTATGCTCAAAGTAAAATAAAACTCATCAAATCCCAATATTTTTGGGTGGCACTATTTCCCAATTTCTCGATAAGGCCCGATGCCCCACTCCGCTCAAGCGGAACGGAGCGGAAAATCCCAAATTTGGTTGGGGACATGAACAAGTATCCCCACCCACCCTACCCGAATATATATTAAAAATGTATGTGTTTATATATAATAAATATAATATTTTAAATGCATACTGATAGAAATAAGAGAGGAATTTATTATTGGTGTGTGTTGTGAATTACAAGAGACCTCTATTTATAGAGGCAATAAGAATAAAATAGGAAACTCTAATATATGTGAGAAATGAAATATAAATATAGAAAACTAAATATAGGAAACCTAATATAATCTAACAGTCATCCTCAAACTGAATGCGGTGAAATAAGAATTGAGTTTGAAGCAAATAATATTGAGTTGCGGCTGCCGAGAATGATGTCGAGATGATGCGGCGAGGATTGAGGATGAAGGATGTGTGCCGATGTTTGATGTCTGATGCCTGATGCTTGATGATGTCTGATGCTTGATGATGTCTGATGCCGAGATGACAACGGCTGATGGCATATAGATGATGCCTGATGCCCGATGATGCCTGATGCCTGCTGGCTGATGGCGAGATGACAACGGCTGATGGCATATAGATGATGTCTGATGCCTGATGCCTGCTGGCTGGTGGCGAGATAGCAAGATCAATTGGTGTGGATTGATTAGAGCAAGAGGGTAGATAAAGAGTATGGATTGAGAGATTGTGATTGATTGAGTTACGGGATTGAAGTTGGTGGAATCAAGATCAATTGATGACGAAGAAACGAGATTGTGCGAGAATTGTTTGCGGAAGCGAGAGGTTAGAGATTGCGATTGAGATTGAATTGCCTCGCCCACCCGTACGAATCACAAATCATCGACGAGTGGGCAAAGCGAGAATTTCGTAGAGATTTAACCAATGATCGATTATAGCTCTGATACCATGTTGAATTTCTAAAATAGGATTGTATTATTGAGAATAACTTGATTATGAATTATGATAGGAGATTCCTTTATATAAGGAACAATAGGAAATACACCAAAATAGGAAACATAATACGAATAGGAAACCATAATTAATTAACTATTCTAACACCCCCCCTCACCTGTAAACCGTGTAACACAAGTCTTGCACGTGAAGCAAGAATAATAAGAAAGCTAACATCTTCAATCATGCCGATTATACGAACATGAGAACAAATTATTTTTAAGAAGAATCACTAAAACTTTTCAACCAGCTACGTCATATAATGACAGTGCGGCAACTCGTCGCATAGCAACGGTGCAAGGTGATTTTAAGATTAATCACCAAACTTTTCAAGCAACTACGTCATATAATGACGGTGCGGCAACTACGTCGCATAAGGACAGTGCAAAGGTGATTTTTAAGAAGAATCACTAAACTTTTTAAGCAACTACGTCGGTGCGAAACAATTTCAAGCAACTACGACGGTGCAAACTCAGCAAAATCAGCGGACCAGAAAACTTGGCAAAGGTGCATCAAAGGCGTGTGGCGGCGCGTGAGACTCATGCACGGTTGACAGAGACGGGAGGACAATCAAATAGGAGCATCAAAGGCGTGTGGCGGCACGTGGGACTCACGCACGGTTGACAGAGACGGGAGGATAATCAAAATGGCCGGACTTGAGCTGCAGAAGCTTCACTTGCTGGCGGTGAGGACAGAAAACTACTCAAATTGCTTGAACAGAAACTTGTCGGAGGCCTAGAGCCTAATCGGAGTGGGGGCGACGAAAAACGGTCGCCGGAGAATGCTTGAACAAAAAACAGATCTGAAAAGTTCGGGATGAACAGTACACGATGAACAGTAATTCAGAAACTTTTTTTTTCCTTGCCCACTCGCTAAACCATAATTAGCGAGTGGGCAAAGCCACATGGCTCGAATCTAACCTAACATGCCTCTGATACCATGATAGAAATAAGAGAGGAATTTATTATTGGTGTGTGTTGTGAATTACAAGAGACCTCTATTTATAGAGGCAATAGGAATAGAATAGAAAACTCTAATATATGTAAAAAATGAAACATAAATATTGAAATCCTAATATAATCTAACACATACTAATGAATAATAATGATTATGAATATATTTTAATTAAAATAATACTGTATAATACATATTTGATAAAAAAAGTATTTTTTTACTAAAACAATATTTTAATACATATTTTATTTAAAAATATACTTTTTTTCAGTTTTTTTCCTGTGATATAACACTATTTTAGTTTGAGAATGAGGAATGGAGAAATTTCGTTTCCGTCAGAAATCTCTCTATCAATAAAAATGAGAATTCCCTTCCCAATATATAAAAAATGGGGAGGGACGGGATCGTCAAATCTCCCAAACTCACCTCAATGGCATCTCCATTGTATTTAGGTAATCGAAATTTGCGAAAGCAAACATGTAATCATTCAAAATTCACCAATTCCATATTCACGCTCACAATAAATTTAACAATTCAATTTCATATGCTAAGACTACAAGAATTTATTTCTCGCTTTATATTATATAAAGCATGTATCTAAAAGATTTATTGGTGCACGCACACATATTCATAGTGAAGCATATATAATTAGATTGAAATAGGGCTTTATTAATTAGTATATATAGTCAACTTTCCAATAATTGAAAATCAATCATCAAATAACTGTATCACTACAAAGATAGGATTTGTAGAATCGATATATATTATCAGGAATAATTGATGTGTTATTTTTCAACATTAAATCATGACAAGTCCCACCCACTAAAGAAAATTTTAGTAACCACGGCACAATCCAAATTAGTTGTTTCTGTTAGATTATGAGTTATTCTATAAACGATAAGTAAACGAGCTTTCCGATAAAAAAAATTGCAAAATGTTACATTTTGTATTGTTACTGTCTGAAATGTATAACAAAAGGTTACAAACGCCCGAAAATTCTGATTATGATGGTGTTAGACTTGTCGGTTGGTCTTCTACAACTTTGTAATTTTAGTCGAAACTTGATTCTCACTGTATGAATTTTGTACAGAGTGAAACATATTTGTAGACATTGATTATGTATTTTTCTTCATCTCATCTGCCACGACTTTATTCTTTGGAGCTTGATTTTGACTGAATAACTTAATTTAGAGTGAAACATATTCGTTGACAGTGCCGAATTTTGCCACATAGCTTTTCGATCATTTTTTGGTAGTTTCTATTGAGAGCCAGACCAATCACCTTCAAAATATATGTTGTAAAAATCGAAAAATTAAGTAAACATGGGATAAGTTAAGAAATATATTAATTTGTGGCTACGTAAACAAAGTGAGTTTTGATTTGGAGCACCAATACTCGATCTAAGCTAATTTGAAATACGTTTACGTATTCTGTAAAGCGAGATCTTTCCAACGATATATTAAAAGCTGAATACAGATAAAGAATAAATGAAAAATTGAACTTGAAACCCACCATATTTGATTGGGCGCATAACTATAACTATGACCCATTTAATATTTTTATTTATAAAGGGTAGGAACATGCACTTGTCATTACTAATTAATTTCTATTGTGAAATTAATTATGAAATTCATTACTGACTAATTTTCATCGTAAAAATAATTATGAAATAGTCGTATTTTTCCAAAAGAATGAATTGGTAAATTGTTTCATTCTTTTCAATTAGGGTTCGACACCCTATTTTTCTATAAAGTCAAATTTACCTCAAAAAGCCAAACACAAACAAAAATCTTTGCCGCTGAACGTCTATATGTTAAAATTATCCTACGCTCATTGTTATATCTAGGGATACTTGTTGTCCATAAAGGGGCCATAAACGTTTTAAGAAAAGTAGACTACCTCGACAGAAACCAATCATGTCTCGAGCAGTCCTCTATATCGATTTTTGATTCAATAGTATTTACTTATTCTTTCTTTTATTGTAAGATCATTATTAATAAAATTGAAGTACCATTTTGAATATGTTTATAACTCGTAATTTATTTGTTTCTACTATGCATGTTTGTTTGAATCCCGATTTACGTTTATAACCAAGCCCCGTCTAACAATTTTAGGATGTTTGTATTTATATTGTTCCATACATGATTTTAACATGACGAACATGTTGTTTGGTGGAAACAATGTGATTTGATGTTGATCAAACACATTATCTACTCACAACAGAATCATGCTTAGACACTCGAAACGATGGTCGGGTACTGTTGATGTAAATGCAGAGTCAAACCAAACTAATAAACTTGAGATTCTAGTTGTGTATCGCGATTCGATACGTACAACCCAGTTTGACATGGTATCAGAGGGGGTCGATTTGAACCTGTGATGGTGGGCCTCGCCTCCCTGTGGCTCCGCTTCCCTGTAAGCTCGATATTATGGTCCACGTTAGAGGGAAATAAGCCTGCGTGCAAAAACACGTCCTTCTATAGCTCACGTGAGAGAAAGTGAGTTTATAAATGCACACATATAAAATACACGTGAATGAGAGTGTTGAGAATACAGTCTCACGTTGAAATAATAAGAAATCAAATGATTGTATATAAAAGTCATTGTCAAATCCTTCTAATAAGCTTAGTCTAGTATGTGGCGTCGAAGAGCCTTACCAAATTGGAAGATCTTGTGGCGTCAATAATATATCCATCAGTGTAGTCGATTTGAGAAACTATATACAAGTGTCAGTTTTAGAATAACTGACACTATAATAATAGGTCGAAGTCAATTTTTTTTACAGTAATGACATGATATATTTTGAATTAATTTACGGTAATTGATAATCACGTATCGTGAATTGTGGTGATATATATTTACCTCTTCAAATGAGATTCAAAATTGGGAGAATTTTAGTATCTATATGTATATATTAAAACAATTTGTAATAGTAAGTATGTCAGTGTTTTACAACTTACTATATTTATTATAAAAAAATTACTTTTAACTCATTTATTTGTTATCTTGCTATATTTTTTTTGTCAGTATTATTTTGCTGCACTTTATTTTAATATCGTTAAATTTTGAAAAGAAAATTTTATTCTTGTAAAAAAATTCTCTTATATCATCTTCTCTATTTAAGATTCAATCTTTTAATGGTGTTATATTGACAAATACTACAATTTCTCTATTCACTTACTTGAAAACAATGAATGAGTAAAGAAAATTGACATACCACAGGGACAAAGACATTGATAAAGTTCATATCTCCTTCAAGGAGGTCATGGATTCGGATGACCATGAATAATTGGCTGATTTAGAGTATTAGAATAATAATATGAAAGATAAATGAGTGACATCTGTTTGAAAATTTGATAATTAATTGAAGGTAATTTCGACTTATTACATTTTTTCAAAAACAAAATTTTATGTTTAAATTTTTACGAAAAAAGAGTAACGTGTAAACAAATTATAAACCGTAAGTGTAATTATTCCTATTTAAAACGTGAGATTATAAAAGAAGTTGAAGAGTCAAGGAGTGTAGGACAAGTGGAAGCCACAGTCAGCAATCCACTAAACACTAAAGGAATAGATATAGCAAACTTGTTAGCTCACTTGTAGCTGTCGTCGACAACATCTACAATAGCGCACGTTTTGTTCCTGTTTCTTATTTTACGAGAAACACAAGTGACAAGTGAACTAAATGGGTGGTGCGATGACAAAAGGAACTGCTCTCATTGGCCACTTCCCACTTGGATGATGTGAAAAGAATCGAAACCCTATTAAGATACGCAATTTGTTCGATTAGCGTTTTCGTTGTCGTGCAAAGTGGCTGAGGTTGTCGTTTTAGCCCTTACCTATTATTCAACTCAATTGGGTCCCACCGTGACAGGTCCCGGAGCCGCAAAATTTAAATCCGACTTCATTGTTGTCGTTACAGTGATGGCAATGGGATGGGTTTATGAGTAAATTTGGTAATTCTGTTCATGTTAAAAATGAGGCGAGAATTTCTTGTTTTTAACTAGTGAGGATTTAGGGGTTTCTCGTTCTGCATTTACAAGCTAAAGAATATTAAAACATATCTATTTTAAACTAAATTTGTATTAAAAAATCTACTTAAAATATTATATTTTATTAAATATATATTGTAAAATATTAAATATGACTTCATTATTGATGTTGCTATGGGGATGGCAAGGAGCGGATTCAAGATTTATTTGACAATCTCATCCCTATCCCCATCCCGTTAAAAATGAGGCGAGAATTCCATTTTCAATAGGGGCGAGAATTTTCTGTTTCCAGTAAAATATAATGTTGAAACATATGTATTATTTTTTTAAATTTGTATTAAAATTACTATTTTATTAAAAAAATATGCTTACAAAATAATTTTTTATTAAATATGTATTTTTAATATATAAAATCATATTAAGGCGAGAATAATTCATCAGTTTCTGTTTGGATTCGGAGAATATGTCCATTCTTACGTTGATGGAATTGTTGAGTAAATCAAGAATATTTTTTCTGAAATACTTATGAACTCGGAAAGACGTGGGTAAAGTGAAGAAAATGACATGATTGTAGTCATAATTGACCATTTATATCATGATCCACGTTACTTATCTATCGTGTTTTTTCAGATATTAACCCACATAATATCATGTTGTGTCATTTTTGATGGATACATAAAATGGTTCATTAATATTCATATTATAAGAGACTGATTTTTAAATACACCATCATATTATAATGCCTCAGTACCGGCCATTACACGACGAAATGATTTTTATTTTATATGGCCGTATTTTTTGTTGGTCCACATCCGAGTTTTGTAATCTCTATGAGTACGAGAGGGTTTTTGATTCTTTATTGATCTTTTTTATTTACTATTGTCGTATTTGTATATGGAGAGAGACAGTCCAACACTACACTTGGGTGGTCCCTAAACGTGGGCCACTTAGAAGTTGTGTAAGCTCGTTAAGTTTGGGCTTTATAGTTACTTAAAAGCTTTCCACATGCATGGCCCATTCTAACATCGGACAGTAAGCCCAGGTAGTTTATGGGCCATTTCAATTAGTCTGGGCCTTAGACGATAGTATTTATAAGTGGATGCACTCTCATTATACATATGTTTCAAATACAAACCATATATTAAACCCCTATTTTATTATAAAAAAAGTTCAATTAAATCTATAAAGATCAAATTAGTCATTATATTTGATTATTTCAATCGAAATAATTTATTTGGATTTATCGAGAAGTATTTTATTTTTTTGAAACATGTTTCACTTTTCAGCATTGTATCGAGATTCTAAACCGATGGTAACGAGATGAGAAGTATAATGCGAATTACGAGTTTCATGCTATAGACAATAGATGAATCTCGTTGAGTGAGAAGTGTGTTGAAAGTTCTGGGCCAAAAGTCCAAAATAAAATTTCCACCTAAAATATCCTATGTTTTATAGCTGATTTACAACCATTTGTAACTACAGGTACTTTTAATCTCTTCGTGGCCATGGAAATTATTTCCAATTATTATTTAATTCATTTTTCAAAGGGCATAGTTTCGTATCAGAACGGACTTGAACCGAACTCATTAGATATCAATATATGAAAACTAAATCTAGAACGACCACTGTGAGTGAAACATTTTGATTTCGAGTTTAGTTATAGTCCTGCTCATTTGGAAACAATTAATTTTTTATATTTTCATGCTCGATTTATAGGTCGAATTTACTAAATATATATGATTCTGTTTATGGTAAAAAACAATAAATTTGCTATTATAAAAAAATAATAACGAAAACCGAATGTTATGGTTTAATTACTAATGCACAATCAATTGTAATTTTTTCAAAATAAATAATAATAAAATATAAATAATATACGTGAGTGTACCAGAGGCTGATACATGGCAATGCAAACCGATTCGATTTTTATCAATTAACCGTGATTTTAAATTTTGAGAACCAAAATCAAACCAAAATTAAATGATTCTCTTAAATTCAGAAAAAAACCGAACTAAGTTCCAAACATTTTTATTTCAGATCCGATTTGATTTTCGGTTCGGGACTTGTTCTGGGTCTAAAGTGGCCACCTCAAGCACAGAAGCCCAAAGTATGTTGTCATGGAGAGCTGGGCCTTGTAAACCTGGGCCTCTTCTCCTTTAGCTTCTTTTTTCTGATATGTTTCGTTACTCTCTTGCTTCTTTCTCGACCCAAACACAGTAAATAACCTCAATCTGAACCCATTATTCGATTTCATCTTCTTTGCTCTGGGTTTAATGCAAAACCTAGACGAAGAATTCGGTGCTTCTCTCTGTAGACTTCACCTCACTGAAGGTTCTGTGAGGTGATTTGTGTGTTTGCTGCGATTTTTCTGATTTTATGTTGGAGAGGATTTTAGGGTTTCAGCTGTGCAGATATTGTGTTCGGTAATGGTTGAATAGGTAATTGTGGATTTGATCGTCTCATTGTTGCGATTTGAGCTCAATTTTTGTTTTGTGAGATTATCTTGAATTCGATGGATTGTGTCTCTTCAGTGGAATTGCAATTTTGTGTTATTATAACCAGTTGAGTTATGAGCTTGACTGTAATTGATTAAAACAATGTAGATTCTGAATTGCGTTGTTTAGTCCTGGATTTTCTCTTGTAATTGTGTGGTTTGATTTTGTAGTCGTTCATGACGTATGGACTTCGATTGATTTATTTCGTATGCTGATGTTATGTGTTTGGATTGAGAATAAATTGATGATTGGTTGAATTTTATTCTGTTGATTTGGTATTCTTGGTATTGGCTGCGTGAGTATATTCATGATTATTTACTGAAATGAAATTTTATGCCTCTGGAAAAGCTTTTATGACAGAAGGCAATGTGGCCACAGACCGCGTCGGTGACAGGGGTGACGGCGAGGGAGAAGGGTACCAAAAAAATGGCACATTTTGCAAATTTAATACACATTTAAGGGCATTTTTGTCTTTTTGGCATCAAATTTTAACATTTTTTAACGGAACCTAATGGAAATGTGTTGAGTGAGAAAATTGCAATTCTAAGGGAAGTGTAGTTATCCTAGGTTATCCCATCATTTTATGATCCAAAATTTAGCTCTGTAGAAGTTTGTGGGTTTTGCTTTGCTGGGAAAATTCGTATTAAGGAAAAATATAGGGGGGAAATTTTGGATTTTGTTTGGTTCGTTTGATTTTATTTGCTTCATGATAATCCATTAAAAGGCAAAAAATTGAAGTCTTTTTTGTTTTAGATTAGGGCAAATCATGTACATTATTTATAAATACAAGATTTGATATGTGTAGTGGTTCAAAGACAGACTAAACCCTGCCCTTCAAATTGTGTACCCTATTATATAACATCAGATTCTTGTTGCTTCATCCTTGTTGCTTGTATTCTCCTATCCCTTTATGAAGCGGTTCACATTTTGGGTAATTGATGTACTGAATTTCTTATTCCTGATATAACTTATTCACAACTTTCTTTCCTCATGTTTGAGGAATAGCTTCTTGAAACTTGAATATTATGGACTGAGGAATAGTTTCCTCATGTAAATTGAAAAAAAACTCATGAGTTTAAAAATCAAAGAGGTAGCATTTTAGTCTTTTTATAGTTGATAAAATATACAAAACGTGAAAATGTGTAAAGTGAGGAGAAAAGAAGAAATTTCACTTGTTTATAAGATGTTTTGAAGTTAGCTATAGTTACAAGAGAAACGTGTCAACCTAGGTACTAAGATGAGATTTTCCCTTGATTCATTTCTCTAATAAAACATGTTATTAAAAAGAACCATTGATCATGTTAATGGTTCTTTATATGTAATAGATAGAAGTTTTTTTAAGGGAGTGCATTCTCTCATCAACTATAGTTATTTTGAAGTAGTACCTAAATTTCCTAAGTTACCCTTCGTTAATATTTTCATTTTCCTCCTCTCTTCTGGCTGGTTTCTTATCCCCATTCATGTCCCAACTTCTCTTGCTGGCGAGTGCTGACCTCCAACCAATGTTGTAAAAATCCCGACTCGATTAAATAATCCTCCAATTAATGCTCTATAATTCATAATTAATCCTTTAATCTGATTTATTTTCTGATTAATCCCCGACTAATCTCTGATTATTCCTTAGAAGGCCCTCTCCAACCGACTAGTGCCTAGTGTATTTTACAACACTTCCTTCAACCCCTTCTCTACCGCCGACTTCAAGCACTCAAATTAAGAGACGGTTACAAATTCCATATAGTGAATTACAAACAACCGGTACTTTTTGGTGAAGATTGATATGACAACACAGAGCATAGCTCAGTTTAAACTTAGATTAGGAGTGAAACGGTCATAGCTACTTCATGATATATATTTGAGCTAACCCTTGAATTTGATGTGCTTCAGATAACGATGTCCCGGAGGCTCTGTACCCGCCTCTTTCTCTTTTCACCATTTCCCACAAACCCTAAACCTCCTTTCCAACACTCGACAATTTCAAGGTCAGGCTCTTCTCTACTTCCTCTCCTGATTTTTATTTACTTGTTTGTCTATTTGCATATTCAAAGTTTACTGCTTTCTTAGTTTTGGGTATCTCTCTTAATTTCAGATTATATGCTCTTTTCAGTTCATTTGGGGTCCATCACAGAAATCCAGTTTGTGGGTTTTGTCAAAATTTTCTGGGTCAGTCTCACTCTAAAATTCATCAATTGTTTGTGCACATGATTTATAGTTATTTTCTTTGAGACTGTATTCATCAGTGTAAATCCTTGTAAGAAGTCATTATACATACAGTCATTGTTTCGGACTGATTCATTGAAGTTTATGTTAATTACATCTTTTACTAGCTTAATCAAATTATGGTGGTAAATAAAGAACTCTAGAATCATGTTGCTTTGGGATTTTGGTTTCGAATCCAAATTCTAGTATTGTGTTTTTTGATCGTTGTCATGCGGTATTGTGGAAATCTTTTTACTTCCTAACTTCTTAAGAGTTGGAGTTGCATATTATGATAGGGCCGAGGCTGTGGTAATGTCTTAGTCTTATAGTATTTTGGTCCAATCATAACAGCACACCCTGTCGTAGTTTATTATTGACCCACTCATATACAAAATAGAGTTGTAAAATTTCATTCCATCTTGTCTAAAATGATGTAATGGATGATATAGGATACAAAGAGGCTACAGTCATTCTTATGGATTTGTGTGAATGTGCCTCTACATTTGAACATTAGAGGTAGGTACAGATTCAACTATGTTATTTGAGATACAGAGAATACCAACTCATAGTATAGTATCTCTGATAGATATAGTTGCAACATTTGTTAACAGCTTTTGTGTTTCATTTTTCATCTCGGGGTTGAATGAGTCTATATCATTTAATATTTTACAGCATCACGATCATATGCTCGTGATCGTGGTAAGCACGGACAATATGACCTCTTCGGCAAGGAAGTACCGGGCAATAAGGATTTTAGGAAGGCATGGCAGAAGGAAATGGATGAAGATGACTGCCTCTGGACAGGAAGTGAGGATGAGAGTGACTCTGAAAAGAGACCAAGTAGTATAGAAGAAGAGATTCGGAAAGCAAGACAGCAGGCTAAAGAAAATTCTGACCTAATTGATGCCGATGATAGTGATGAGTTAAGAAGTGTCTGGTCTGGTAGTGATGAAGAGAAGACACTGTGGACCGGCAGTGAAGGTGACGACGAAGACGATATTCCCACAGAAGCATATCCTAATGAAACTAGTGATAAACATATCGATAAGTTATTTGAGTTTGAGGATGTACCCAAATATCAGACACTTGCGCAGGCACTGAAGGACGAAGATGAACCAGAAGAGATGTCCCCGGGAAAGCAAGCTAGGAAAATTGCTGTCGAGAACGCCCTTAAGAAATTGAAGAAAGGGCCGGACGGGCGTTACATCAATGTGTGGGAGGTCATGAGTGACATAGACATTCTGGTTGGAGCATTTGAAAATATTGTTTCAGGACCTGAGTATGCGGAGCTCAGGAAGGGAGGACCCAAGAAATTGAATATGCAGTTCTTTAAGGATATACAAGCAAAGATGAGAGATCCCAATTACAAGTTCTCTCCCGAGTTAAAGTTGAAACCAAAGAGCAAATTTGTTTCAAGAAAGAAATTTATGAAGGCACAGTCTAGGCGGAGAAAGGATCAGAAGCGATGAGGTTTGCTTTCTAACACTGAAGAAACTAACAAATTACCCGTGAATGATTTTATCTTAGAATTTTCTCATATGCCAAATACCATTATCCTATACTTCTTCTACATGTAATTGTTGATCACAGTCGTTTACTGTTTGGAATTCTTTTTCTTACTTGTTCTATTCAGATATGTCTTTGTAGCTTCATGCCCGTACTGAACATACCTATGTATTTTGTGTCTCTTCCTACACAGGTAGGAGTAATCCAGGTGAAATCAGCAATAACGACCACGAGAATGGATTTGTACAATTTTGGTGTTGGAAAAAATAATTGACGATGGCATTGAGCTGACATGGTAAACTACTTTGCAAGGGTTAGTTGGATATTACTAGCAAGTTTAGCATAGTAAATTACTCACACTGCTCTTAATAGGTATATATATATGTCTGCATATTGGTTGAATTTTCTGCAGTAAAGCAATGTATTGCTTTGAGTGCCAGACTTGTAGTAGTTGTTCATGCAATGATCAACTTTGGAAGGTTTAATTTGTTGTAGAACATTTCTTTCATTTGCCAAGATAGTTTGAACAAGAAACTAGACCAATCATCAATTTGTGTTTTTTAAAACCATGCACCAAATCACAATAAATTATAATTTAAACTACTCTGATTGTTTGCTAAGTTGATGCATGTCAATTCCGTTCATTATTTAGCAAAGGTTATATCGGCAAGCCCTTAGTGATTAAATTTACGGGATTTTTTTAAAAACAAATGTACTTAATATCAATTCATGGCAAATGTTATATTTTGATCTTGTACATGACAAGAATAATATATCTCTAACAACATTTGGTATGACACCTCAAGACCAAACATTTATTTATTCAACTCTTCGGGAAGATACATATCATTCTTTGAATCTAGAGACCGAATAATTTGTAGGATATCGAGGGGATTAGCATTATCCATGACAAAGTATGTCAGAAGTTTCTTACTACATACATGCTAACATATGCGATATCCATCGAAAAATAAGTTTGATCCATAAGAGTAGATAATATATATCTTAATTTTTTTTTATTCAGACATTTTTTAGTTATACGAATCTTTTTAAAAGCTAAAATTAAATTTATATCATGAACTTGCATTGCTAAATTTGAAAAAAATTCATGTTTTGTTTTATAATCTATGTACTGTTAGAACATTTTACGTTGATGGGCCTCTGAATCAGGCCTAGTTACCCTACACGGGCCGGCTTACTTGGCCCAAAAAAGCCCAACAAACACTCTCTAGCGTGAACCAGCCACCACCGGATCGCACCCTCATCCTCGCCCAATCCCTACCCGCCACGTCGACACAACACTCGCACTCCCACGGGCAACCAGCTGAGCCGGTCGCTAAAATCCGAATTCGATAAGAATTCGGATTGTGTTTACACGAAGATGGAAGGAATTAGGAAGTGGGGTCCACAGAGCTTGGCCTTCAAGGTTTGACTTTTGACCAAAATTTTCAATTGAAAAAAAAAAAAGAGAAGAAGAAAAAGGCGAGTCCACACCTTCCTCCTCCTTTACCTTCCTTCTTTTTCTGCTCCGTTTCGTTACTTTCTTGCTTCTTTCTCGACCCAAACACTTAAATAAACCTCTCTGCCTCTTCTCAATCTGAACCCACTACTCCATTTTATCTCCTTTGTTCTGGGTTTAATCCAAAAACCCATTTTTTTTCTCTCTCTCTAGAACCAACACCACTACAACAACAAGAAGAAATAGAAATCAGCCGAATCTATAGGTATGAATCGCATCTAGTGTTTGTGTTTTATCCTAATTATTTTGTGAAAACTTATTGGAATCACTTCTTGATCTATAGAGTTTTAGCTGTCTCGTGCTCTTGCGTTTTTCTCGAGATTTTTGCCGTTTGTTTTCTGGGAAAATTCGGAGGGTTTAGGGAAAAATATAGGAAACAAATTCGGATTTTGTTTGGTTCGTTTGATTTTATTCGTTTCGTAATAATCCGTTGAAAGGAAAGAAATTGGAGTCTTTTTTGTTTTGGATTAGGACTAATTATGTGTTTTCTGTATAAATACAGGATTTGATATGTGTAGTGGTTCAAAGACGAAGACCAAACCCTGTCCTTCAGATTGTGAACCTGCCATGGAAGAAGACAGATCTCTGAAGGGGAGTGAGGGTTTCTTGGGTAAATTCTCGGCTTTGCTCGAGTTTTCTGCTTCCAATGACCTTGTGGCCTTCAGGGCTGAGGTTGAAGAGAAGGGTCTTGATGTTGACCAATCTAGCTTTTGGTATGGTCGACGAATTGGGTCAAAGAAGATGGGTTTTGAGGAGAGGACTCCTCTTATGATTGCTGCCATGTTTGGAAGCACTCAGGTCTTGAAGTATATTATTGGGTCTGGCAAGGTTGATGTCAATAGGGCTTGTGGCTCTGACAAGGTCACTGCCCTTCACTGTGCTGTTGCCGGCGCTTCTGGGTCTTCTGTGGAGTGTGTTAAGGTTCTCCTCGAGGCCTTTGCGAATCCTGACTGCGTTGATGCTAATGGGAACAAACCTGCAGACTTGATTGTCCCGGCTCTGAAGTTGATGTACAGTTCAAGGAAGAGGGCGATGGAGCTGTTGCTGAAAGGCGGGGCTGATTTGGGTATCAGTCAGGAAGACGAGGAAGAAGAAGAAGAAGAAGAAGAAGAGAAGTTGATCAAAGTGCCTCAATCATTAAAAGAAGTTTCTGAGAAGAAAGAATTTCCTATTGATGTGTCGCTACCAGACATAAATATTGGGGTTTATATGTCTGATGAATTCAGGATGTACACTTTCAAGGTGAAGCCTTGCTCGAGGGCTTACTCACACGATTGGACGGAATGCCCTTTTGTTCACCCGGGGGAGAACGCCAGAAGGAGAGACCCGAGGAAGTATCCGTACAGCTGTGTCCCGTGTCCAGAGTTTCGTAAGGGGTCGTGCTCAAAGGGCGATGCTTGTGAGTATGCTCATGGCGTCTTTGAGAGCTGGCTTCACCCTGCCCAGTATCGGACCAGGCTTTGCAAGGACGAGATTGGTTGCACGCGGAAAGTTTGTTTCTTTGCTCACAAGCTCGATGAATTGCGCCCTGTATATGTTGCCACAGGTTCCGCGATGCCTTCTCCTAAGTCTATGTCATCAAGTGCTCTGGACATGGCGACATTGAGCCCTCTGGCTCTTGGTTCATCGTCTTCGCCAATGCCTACGCCACCAATGTCTCCCTTGTCAGCTTCATCGTCTCCTATGGGTGGAAACATGTGGCAAAACAAACTTAACCTCAACCCACCCGCCCTGCAGCTCCCAGGTAGCCGTCTGAAGAGTGCTTTGAGCGCAAGAGATATGGGCTTGGAGATGGAGCTGCTGGGTCTAGAAAGTCATTACCAGTATCAGAAGCAGCAGCAGCAACAACTGATGGATGAGATGTCTGGTCTTTCCTCCCCATCGCATTGGAACAGGGAATTCAGTCAGCTCGGTCAATTGAAGCCTACTAATCTCGAGAACGCCTTTGGATCTTTTGATCCTTCCACACTGTCTCAGTTGCGGTGTCTGTCACAGCAATCAACCTCGTCAGCCCAATTACTTTCTCCAACTGGTGTTCAGATGAGACAAAACATGAACCAGCTTCGTGCGAGCTACCATTCTGACGGGGCATCCTCTCCAGTGAGGGTGTCCTCGCCTTACGGGTTTGACACATCTGGTGCGGTGGCAGCTGCAGTGATGAATTCTAGGTCCTCAGCATTTGCCAAACGTAGCCAGAGTTTAATTGATCGTGGAGCAGCCCGTCCTGGACCTTCTGCAGCTGCTAATTCCATGTCTATGATGTCATCTCATGTTTCGGATTGGGGCGCTCCTGACGGGAGGTTGGACTGGGGATTGAGAGGGGACGAGCTGAACAAGCTCAGGAAGTCTGCTTCCTTCGGGATGAGAAACAACAGCCCTCCGAAAGCAGACTTGATGCAATCAAATGCCAATGGGCCAGATGTTTCTTGGGTTAATTCGTTGGTCAAAGACGATCCTTCTGCTGGTAATGGGTTATATGGAGCAGGTACACAGCAGCAGCAGCAGCAGCAGCAATACAATCTTGGAAACGGGGTTCAGGAAACGCTTCCTCCATGGGTGGAGCAGTTGTATATAGAACAGGAGCGGATGGCAGCATAAGCAAACAGCATTGTCATGGCTTGCACGTTAACTCCTGGAAAAATTCAATATTCTTGTGATTCTTATAGTTTTTGAATATTCTTAAGATTTTTTATAAGCTCTCAATAATTGTAGTAGCTTTGTTTGGAAAAAGAGAGGTCCAGAAATTTGGGCAGGAAGATCTGTTTATTCACTTAGTCATTTACAGGTTTAGGGGTTTCAAAGAAACACTGTATTGAACTGAGAATCATGATTCTTTACCATTCTTAATATATCTTTTTTTTTCCTTCCCACTTGAGTATTTTTTGGGTTTAGATCTCCAATTTTCTTTGGTTTCTGATCCTTAATTTTGCTGCAAAATTCCCTGATATTACTTTGTTGTGCAGAAATTTATAACCATGATGATGTTGCAAAGCAGGTGGGAATCTGGTTCTGATACTGTAGAATGCAACATCACAAAAGAATCTGATTCCAAGGGACATAATTCATCTTGAACCATTCAGTAATGATTCTCTACATTTCTTGTGTTTCTGTCCTGTATCTGAATCTTGAACATGAAACAGAACAGTAGGTAGTGGTTTGGTTTCAATAGTGTTTGCTTCTACTTTCTAGGCAGGTGGAAACAAAGTGAAAGATAGGAGAAGGTGGGTGTGCCAGCCATTGAAGCCAAGGTGTATGGTATTATTGCAATCATGGGATGTATTATTGACATGGTTATCATATGTCTTTATTTCAGCAGGAGACAAGGTTGAAAATTATCAGCCAATCATGGGATGGTCTGTGGATCCCATCCTTTTACCATTGTCTCCCTCTTGGTCCCTTCAACTGTGGAAAACCAGTAAACAATGCAAGGTAATGGCCAGGGCCTAGGGGTGTTCAAATATTAACCACTAATCGACTTACCTGCTTAATTATATTGGCCTGTAACTTATTGGGCTTCACTCGTGGGTTGCGGGCTGGGCCGCGGATGATAAAATTTAGACCCGCAAAATATTGGGCGGTTTGCAAATTTAGGACAAGCCACCCGCGGTTAATCAAACCTACTTGCACCTTATCACAATCCATTAGTAAGAATATCTCTTTTATGATAACACAAAAAACTATATTATAAAAATTAATGATTTTAATATATTTCATTATTTATCTATTATATTTCAATCTCTTCATTGTTGAGGTTTTTTGTGTTTTGGGTAGTGATTGTAGTTTGAATATTAAGTTATTTGTGCTTAAGCAATGATCAAGGAGAATATGACTTTGATTACTATTTGTGAGCATCAACAAAAAGTTGATTAAAAATTAATATAATAGGAATATATGAATGACAATAATAAATAATTGAGCTTTTTAATTAAGTAATGATATAATATTAACACAAACTATTGTGATTCAACAAATTATGCGAGTTGTGCGGGTCTAACCGTAATCACCCGCATACCTATGTGTATTACATCTTTCGTGACCCGCACTTTTATGGTTGGTTGACGGATTTTACTTTCTCAACCCGTACCCTTACGGGGATGAGAAAAAATCTATATGAGCGGTTGACCCGCCCATGAACCCCCTAGTAATGAATGTCTCTGCTTCTTATCTTTTAACTTCTTGCCTTTCTCAACTTTGGCCAACACAAAAAATATTGATACCCTGTTTTCTTATCAGCTTTCCATGCATGTATTAAAATCCCAGTTCAAAACCCCTCTCACAAAGGGTTTCTACTTTTTTACCACTTGACTCAACCTAAAGAGAGAAGTACCGTCTCTATGACTCTGATCTCTAACCTTCAGACCACAAGTTCAAGTGTTTGATCATATAGCAATCTTGGATAGACATAAAAAGCCATGATGACTAAGCTCTGTCCATGAGAATGAGGCTTTCTATCTTCTTTTGGGTTCTCTTTAACCAAGCACTGAATTTGGTTTTGGTTGGTTTAGATTATTTGTTATGCTCAAGTACCAAAAGTTGATGCTCACTTGCTTTATTATCTGTATAACAATTGGCACACTGTAATTTGAGGAGCAATCACAGAAAAAGAGCTCTACCCAGTATTCAGTATGTTTCTCTTGATTTGCTCCAATGCCTGATTTTACTGCATATGTAGATTTTCCTATCAGTCTATCAGATAATATTATCCATAGCAAGAAATCTAGATCTAGCACAATGATATGTAATGAGGTTTTTTTTGTATGGTTTGTATTTGCATGTGTAGAGATGTTACTGTGCCTATTTAGTCGAGGTGTTTCTTTCCAGTTTGGATATAACAAGGTTAATGAATTGCTAGTGCAGATAAGATAAGATAAGCCTTTAACATATTCCTATTTAACAACAAGATTGCATGTACAATCTTTGCACGTACAAATAGACAAGGATTTTCCATAACAAAAACCCAGACTTCGTGTGTTTTCTTTAGTACTTTTCATGTATATTTAAACTGAACCTGTCAAATTTTTCTTGTGTCAGAAACAACTACACTTGTCTGAAACCTCTCTTCAGCTCACTTAGAAACACGTAACTATTGAAGTAGAGGCTCATACGTATGGGCGTGAAAGGAAATAAACCCCACACTCACGAGCATGATATAGAAGTTAAATCAGCATAAAAATTGAAATAAAATGATGTTTCATAAATGGTAGAATCAAACCGATTGATTTTTTAGTTGTGGATTCTAACCCTATGTTAAAATCGATCAATATTCGTATGGATATAATTTAATTGATTTGTAAAATTGGACAACCAATAATTACAGTTGGGTTGAAAATATCAATCAACTAATAGGTAAATCTATTAGCAGCATGTGAAGTTTAACATCATCAAGATAAACAAAAGTAAACATTGTATAACTGTGTTGATTTCAGTTATACTGAGTACAAAAATAGTTCTGCCCTCAATAATGAACTCTATTCACACACACTTGTTGGAGTAATGGCTTCTAAGCCCATTAGTAGAGCTATTTTGGCTGGTCCAAAGTGTGGTTAGTTGTTCTTCTTTTTTTTTGCGCAATCTCACATTGATTAGGAATGAAATGTTTTTATTGTATATGTTGTTTTGTTTCCTTTAGTCTATCAGTCGTGTGTGGGTTTTTTCGGGACAACTTGAGGCTTAGGCTGAACTTGCGCACGCTGCCGCCATCCGTCCGGCTCGGCACGGACCCGGGCGTGGGTCCGTGTCACCTTCAGTGCGAGCTGAGCTGGCCCATATTTTTTGGCAAAATATTTATTTATTCTTTTTTGAGAAAAAGAAATATTTTAATTCGAGAATTTAATTATCCAACTGATCGAAATAATGAGAGAATATATTATTGATGTGTGTATTGTGAATTACAAGAGACCTCTATTTATAGAGGTAATATGAATAGAATAAGAAACCCTAATATATGTGAGAAAGGAAACATAAATACATGAAACCTAATATAATCTAACAGCCCCCCTCAAACTCAATGCGGTGAAATAAGAATTGAATTTGAAGCTAGATAATATTGAGTTGCGGCGAGGGTTGCAGCTGCCGAGGATGATGTCGAGATGATGCGGCGAGGATTGAGGATGGTAGATGTGCGCCGCTGTTTGATGTATGATGTCTGATGCTTGTTGGTTGATGGCGAGATGACAGCGGCCGATGGCATATGCCTGATGCCTAATGCCTGCTGGCTGATGGCGAGATGACAACGGCTGATGGCATATAGATGATGCCTGATGCCCAATGATGCCTGATGCATGCTGGCTGATGGCGAGATGACAACGGCTGATGGCATATAGATGATGCCTGATGCATGATGCCCAATGATGCCTGATGCCTGATGCCTGCTGGCTGATGGCGAGATGGCAGCTGCCCGATGATTGCCAGATGCTTGATGGCTGATGGCAAGATAGCAGCTGCCCGATGATTGCCGGATGCTTGATGCTTGATCAAGTGTGGGTTGATTCGAGCAAGAGGGTAGAGAAAGAGTAGGGATTGAGAGATTGAGATTGATTGAGTTACGGGATCGAAGTGGTGGAATCAAGATCAATTGATGACGAAGAAACGAGATTGTGCGAGGAAAATAATAAGGTAAAGAGTAAAAGAAGAACCGATTGGTTTGAGAAAGAAAATAACATAATATGGGAAAAGACAAAAAAAAAGGAGTAGAGACGATTGTCGAGTTGATTGTTTGCGGAAGCGAGATGCTAGAGATTGAGATTTGAATTGCCTCGCCCACCCGTCAGAATCACGAATCATCGACGAGTGGCCTAAGCGAAATATGCGTAGAGATTTGACCAAGAATCGATTATACCTCTGATACCATGATAGAAATAATGAGAGATATATTATTGATGTGTGTATTGTGAATTACAAGAGACCTCTATTTATAGATGTAATATGAATAGAATAGGAAACCCTAATATATGTGAGAAAGGAAACATAAATACAGGAAACTAAATACATGAAACTTAATATAATCTAACACCAACTGATCTAATTCACATATTTTTCTTCACGTCTCCTATGCATGGGCCTTTACTTCAACATAACGTGTTCGATTTTTCGACGAGGAGTTGGTCGGAGAAAAAGAAAGAATAAGACCAAATGACACACTTTAAAATTTTGAAAAGTTTGAAGTAGCATTTTAGTAATTTCATAATAATAAAAAAAATAAAACTAACGAAAATCCAACAGTGTGGTACATACAAAAATAAAGTTAACAGTGGTTTTATGCAAAATAATAGTTAGCCGCAATCTATGCTACACATGTCAAGTTTTTTCCTCTAATAAAATTTCAGCTGAAAACCTCATCACAGAGGTTTTTGCTACTTGAGATCGAATAAGAAAGAGAGAAGTATAATCGTCGTGACTCAAATCTCAAATTCTCATTCTATAAGTTTAAGTGTTTGATTAGTTGACAGATTTTGGTTGGACATGAGAAAGCACACTGCCCATGAGAATAACTTTTTCTATTTTCTTTTGGTTTGTTTTGGGTTAGATCATTTGTTATGCCCAAGCACCAAAAGTTGTTGCTCACTTGCTTCATTTGTGTTAAATGTATTCTTGTGGTTTTCTCTTACACCAAGTCCTAAAAGAACCAATTCGCAAACACTGTATGTATTATTTGAGGAGCAATAACAGAGAAAAAGCTCAATCTAATCTGGATTTGCAATGAGGTTTTTTTTTGTTATGGTTTCTATTGGCAGGTATAGAGATGTAACGTAACATCTCAGATGTTACTGTACCTATATTGTTGAAGTGTTTCATTCAGTTCTGATACAACAAGATTGTGAATTGTTAGTGCATATAAGATAAGCCTTTATCAACCGATTCCAATCGGTCAAGAACTCGACTGAACTCCTTGTTTCTCAATTTCTAAAAAACAGAATCGGAATCATTACATAATGGTCTGGTTTGGAACCCGTTCATCTGGTTCTGTTTTCCGGTTCTACCTGCTAGAACTGGTCGCTGCTTTATTTTTGTTAATTATGCAGTTTAAGGTTTAAATTAGACGATTTTAATCCCGATTTTTAGACAAAAACATGCATGATTGAATAAAACTTACCATAAGGACTTTATCAAAAGATTGTTGAACCCAAGGTCCCAGATGATATTAAAAAATATGAATGAAAAAGGAAAGACAAGTGAGTGGAGAAACTGACGGCCACACACGTGGACGACGATGAATGATTGAATGAATATGAATTGAAATATTGATGGTGGTTCGATAAATGTTTAGCAAATCGGTCTGGTTTTGGGTACCCGCGGTTTGTTTTAAGGATCGGAACCGAACCAAAAATCTATTGTTCTTTTATTTTAAGAACCAGAACTATTACCCGCAATTTTCGTTTCATTGGTTTTGAGTCTAAAGCGTCCACCCCTACTTCTTATGTGTAACGTGTGTTTGTATGAAACTTACCTCTAATTCACTTGGAGACTTGTAACCTTTTTTAATTAGCATAAAGACAAGGGGAGTATATTTTAGACTCATAATTGCCCTCGAATTGAAAACAAACCGAGCTGAAGTTGAAAAAACTAAAAACCATAAACATTGGTTTGATTGTGGTTCTAATTTTGTGAGAATCATTTAATTTGGTTTGTTTTCAATTTTGTAAAAACCGCGATTAACTAGTTGGAAAACGAATTGGTTTGCGAGACATGTGTCCCTCACAATCCCACTCAGGCACTCCACCCTTCTATTACGTGTCTTATGAATGTCTCAACTTTTGTGAAGTAGAGAATACGTGAATTGAAGAAGGAATGTCGAAAAATAAGATACTTTATTTTTAACATACTTAAATTAATTTACAAACTTTAGAGTTTGTTTGAGTTGTAATACTTAAGCCATTAAACTAAACTGATTCTCGATACTATTGAAACCTGAAAATCAACGTTCTTAAAAGACCATAACTAAAGAACCAGATGGTCCTCTCACAAACAATTATAATTCTGATTCCTAAAATTTATAAAATCATTTCACCCGACGCAGTTCCAAAACCAAAAACACCCCTGATGAAAGGCAGTATATTAAAAAGGGCCAGGATTTGAGGTTTAAGACATTGTTGAGGAAGAAAATGTTCCATACCAAAGTTATTTGTTTCATCACACTTATTGCAACAACAGAAGTGTAACCAAAGTTGCATGATAATAAGCAAACTACAAGAAGTGTTTGATACAAGTAAAATCTCTCAATCTCAATCTCAATCTCCATCGATGAATAATACTGATACAGGACTCGGTCCACATAGAATACACGAGTGAGTGAGTGCTTGAATTACACAACATTTAGAGTATATTAACAACAGTTACAACTAGAAATCTTCTTGTAACATTCATAGAGCGCCCTTAGAATGATTGGCACAATTACAAGAGTAAAGGGCAAGATCCCGGCGCCGGAGAATGTGGCGGGAGTGACAGCAATAATAGAAACTATATAAGTGGCAATCATGCACACCAAGGCGACATATATCTCTAAAGAGAAAGGGAAGTCCTCGACGAGGTAGGCGATCACTTGGGTAGCACATAAAAGAGCTACAGAGTTTGGGATCAAGAATACATAGTACGCAGTTTGACCGGCCGAAGCATAAATAGACTTCCCAGCTATGTGGTAAGTACCGTTAGCAGTAGTGTTTTGCGAGGCTGTGTGGTTAATGTACTTAGTGTCTTGCCACACTCCGCCGGGAGGATTCACACCAGCCTGGAACGTAGCTGCGGCGATCAGGGTCGCTACTACCAGCAAAGCATTGCGAACATCTGTTGGCGACGACATCTTTTTTTTCCTCACAATGCTTACTAATTTACCCACATTTATAACCAACTAACTACGTCTCACAGATAAGGCTTGTGTGGCTCTTGCCGATTCACTCATCACCATCCTTCTTGTTAACTTATTCTGTGAATTTTCTAAGATATCGAGGATTGTTTGTTTATATTGCTATTGTAAACTTCATTGAATATTCAAAGATGAGTACGTTGGAAAATAATACGTGTGAAATTCATAAATATAATTTATTTATATTTCACCAAAACTAATCAACGATTTCTTATATTAATGTGTTACCATAATGAAGAAAGAGATAATGACACTTTGATACACCTAACTATAGCGAAATGACACTTTCATACCTTAACTATTTTTCTCTTTTTTCTAGTATCCTGACAATTTTTTAGTGACAACCTACCTCTAAAATACCTAAACTAGCCTTGGTGTAAGAAACTATAAATTGAATTGGTTCAGGTTTTTATCTCTACTTCAATTTGATTTGTACTTAGGATTCAAATACAATTATGCCCGAAAATATAAAATTAAATTTGAACCATTTCAAATATGATTTGATAAATCATATTGGACTATCTTTATTTTGATTTCTTAAATCATGAGTATTTTAGTCATTTTAGCATAGTTTGTCACAAAAGTTTTGTTAGGGTACTAAAAAAGAGACAAAAATAGTTAGGGTATGAAAGTGTCATTTCGTTATAGTTAAGTGTAACAAAGTGTCATTATCCCATAAAGAAATGCTCCACACAAGATACAGTAAGAAATAATCAAATAAATTAATAAGACCGAGGCTTGCAGAAGCAATTTCCTTAAGACAATATTTCACCACGCTTCAGGTGCATACGTTTCCACGGTGAATAGTCTCCCAAGATACAACAGTCTATCGCTCGAGTAATTTGCACTGAAATATATACTGAGCAACAGCGAGCAAAATACGAACGTCTCTTCGACAAAAAGACAAGGGAACAAGAATGGAAATTTTGAAGGAAAGATTGCTTTTCTTGAAATGAAATTGTGTGTGTTCTTTAATTGCCCAAATCCCACCACAATTTATAGTAACACTTGTGTCTGTTAAAAAGATGCAAATGATTAACTGTCATGTATCTAGAGTAATGAATATATCATGTATCTAGAAGAGTAGATGGATGCAGACATTTTCAAATAACTGCCACATTTCTAGAAAATTAAGTAAAAAAAATTTAGCACTTTCAAGGAAATTCATTCATCACAACAGAGTCTCCGAGATGCGCATTGTTTGGTTATTGTTGATGATTAGTTGTTGTCTATCAGCTTAAATTTTTAGTTGAGTAGGTCCTCTAATATAGTATCAGAACTTGTACCTCGCGTCATCGCGTGTTAGAGTATAAAACTATAACCGATTGTTTTTGTTTATTGTTGATTCACTCATCACTCTCTTATTGTTCTTGTCAATGTCATTGAATTTTCAAAGACGCCATGAGCCTCTGGATAAGTACTATTGCTTGGGTATTAATTGTTAATTCACTCTTGTACATATACATAGTTGTCAATAACGTTGTCTGCATTTGTTTTAGTATTCTTTGATTTTTCTTTTGATGCAGAAACAATAGCAACGATGGCAGTGACTCTTTGTTTTGATGCTTACCAGGAACAAAAAGACATGCAAGTTTCCAATTCAGATTCTTATACCAATTAATTACAACTTGTCCTTTGTACGAGAAAATGATTCATCGGTATATAGACATATTGCTTCACTGACCGGAGAGTGGCCACTACGGGATCGAGGCCCTCGGCCACAGTGTGACCCAGAAATGTCTGAAAATTGTTTGAAAAAACTTGAAATCTGCACAACACAACTCAAAGTACCAGTGAGACAAAAGAGAGACAAAACATAAGTCATCTTATCTAAATAGGGGCAAAAACGAGCTAAACTGCCGGGGAAAAAGTGTCGAAAAACACGTTAAGATACTCGCGCATCTGCGTGTGCCGTTACTACACTAACAATGTCGTCACAAGCTAAACAGCGTGAACGGTGATAGTAATGACGCATACGATTTACATATGCCGTTGTATAAGGCTATATACATCGTTGTATAGTAACAACGTATGACACCATATGCGTCGTGACTAATAATTTCATAATTTTTTTTAATTGAAACATATAAACTATATATTTCAATTATCTCTTAATATATATATATATATATATATATATATTTTTTTTTTTTTTCAAAATTTTGAATTGAAATAAAATAAATAAAACATTAAATTTCCCTTGCTGGGAATTTTATCGGTATTGCGAAATTACCCTTGTCGGGTAATTTTTACTTGAATGACAAAATTACGAAATCGAAGGCGAGGGTGAGGAAGAAGAGGACGGAGGCGAGAGTGAGGAAGAAGAGGGGGCGGCGGAGGAGGAGGAGGGAGGTGGAGAGAGTGACACTCACTTGAAAATTTGATGAATAGTTGAGGGTAATTTCGTCTTTTTACAAAATTAAAATGGGAACAGATTCGACCAGATTTAATTTTGGTTCAATTCAGCGGTATTTTAGGTATTTTTAGTATTTTAAGAGTAAAATGTCCCAAAATGTAATTAAGGGTACTGAAAAAAAAAATGTAGGGTATGAAAGTGACAAAAGTGTATATTCATGTGCACAAAAGTGTCTTTTTGCCATACATATGTGTCAAGATCAAAATAAGAATATATGGATAATGAAACTTTGTTACACCTAACTATAGCGAAATGACACTTTCATACTCTAACTATTTTTTTCTCTTTTTTAGTACATGGCAATTTTTTTGTGACAATATATGGTAAAATAACTATAATACCCTTGGTTTAAGAAATCAGAATAAAGTGAAGCACCATATTTGAAACGGTACAAATTTAATTTTAGATTTGGGGGCATAATTGTAATTGCATCTTAAATATAAACCAAATTGAAATAGAGATAAACAAAATTTAACTAATTCAATTTATGATTTCTTAAACCAAGGGTAGTTTAGGTATTTTAGGCATTTTAGAGTTATGTTGTCACAAAAAAATTGTCCAGTACTAAAAAAGAGAAAATAAATAGTTAGAGTATGAAAGTGTCATTTCGCTATAATTAGGTGTAACAAAGTGTCATTATCCCAAGAATACATGATGCTTCACTTTATTCATAAATATTATGATATTTATAAGCATACGATGCTTGAATATATGTATATATACACTGTGTGTTTTCATGGATAAAATCATATTATTATGTTAATGTACTATAATAAATAGACGATGAGATTGTTTATAATTATAATCAATTTAAATATTGTTTTGATACGATAGAGTTTATCGATATAATAGAACAGTTGATGTTTTTATTCATATTATATAAAAGTCCAAAAGAAGTTTTGGTACATGTTGTTTCCAAAAAAAGTTTTGGGTACTTGACGATCTTAAAAAGAGTTTTTGATACATAACAAACTACTTGAACTTTAATATTTGTAGAGACGGGGTATGTAGCCCAAATAAAATTTGAGTTCAAGTTCAGACTAATTTTTCTCTTGTTTTGGTGAATGTACAGTAACAAGAAAAGTGGAAAGAAAGCTCTCGCTCCTTAAGCAAGAGATACACAAAATGTATCAAAATTTTGAAACTAAGTAAAGTTGTGAATCGACATTTATAGTACGGTTTACTTAACTTTTGTAGATCAAATACAGAAGATTGGACTAAGATTTAATTCTGCTGCGTACATACGATGTAGTATTGTGATCCTTCATATTGCTCTTGTGCGCCTTACTAATATTAGTGTAACGGCGCGCGTGGTCTTGTACGCCGTTACTATGAGACCTTTCAAGAGAATTTTTATTTTTTGTGAAAGTTTAAGAGAGAATTTTGATTTTAGTGAAAATTTTATCTGGCGTCACAATTGTAATGACGCACACAACTATATGCATCGTTACTATCATAAACTATAAATTAATATTTTATTCATGAAGTTATAATCGTGATCGATTGTAGTTCTGTGATTTGATTTTAATAAAAAATTATTGCACACGACATAAATGTTATCTAGAACAAATTGAATGGTTTCAATTTCATAAAAGTTATTTGAATCATTCGAATGTTCAGTGATCAATGTGTTTAGAGATTAAGATATAGTTTACATTTCCAAACCCTAAATTCACGCTTTTTATTGAAAGTGGTATTATGTTGAAAACTATGTTTTAATCCAACCGTAAAGATGAGAAAGCATACGGTTTATACTACATGTGCCAAAATTTTAGTCAATTCCAAAAACGTATGGACCTCGATTCAAACCGATCAACCGTGTGTACCTCTAAAACTAACGGTTAAACACCCATTGAAGATTTTTCTTTGTGAAATGAAACATTGATTTCAATCGTGGATTCATGTGCATGATATGGTCGTTGGTGATTTCAATTGGCAATTGAAAAGCGAATGATAAAACTGAAAGTCAAAAATCTTGACTAGGGTATAGTCAAGATTTTTTACTATTAGTAACGACATACTTGATTATCATCCAAACTCTAAATTATTATTTTATTCACGTCGATCTGATTGTGATCTGTCACTCGTGTTCCCATAGTTTAATTTTATTGAAATTTATATTATATGACGTACATGTTATTTTGAATAAATTGAACGGTTTGAATTCTATACAAATTATTTGAATCAATATTCTAACGTTTGATGATCAGTATGTTTAGGGTTTAGGAGATTGGGTTTACCTTCCTAAACCCTAAACTCACGCTTTTAAAGAAAGTAGTATATGTTCAAAATGATGTTTTAATCTGACCGTACAGATGGGTGTGCACTCGATTTATACTAGATGTGTCAATATTTTAGTTGATTTGGAGAACGTATGTATTTCGATCAAAACCGATCACCGTATTTTGTTGGGTTTTTGTGCCTTACCACAATGTATTTTCAATCTAATCATGTAATAAAGATTATTAGTTGAAATAAAATCGGCATTCATATTACTAAGTGTTGTAGTAATATCTTAAGTATGATTTGATTTGTATCATTAATGTGTCAACACATAATAGTAGATCTACATATCAGATAAAATCTTACTTAAGCAGTCCACGATCAGAATAGCTTCATAAGAAGCGATCGGTATGAGGCTAACTCTAAATGATCACGCTCTACTGATCATGGCCAGAAGGGGGGCCAGAGTTGGGTCATAGTATCACCAGACAAGGGTGATATAGGACGACCCGATCATGAGTATGTTACATAGACACAGTAATGAACATACTCATATGTCGGCACATGAAATCACATCCTCAGACAGAAGGATCATTGAGGTCACTATGTAATGAATGACGAGTTTGACTCAGTCTAACGTCTCCTGTAAAAGGGTTACAATAACGACTGTGATTGGCTCGATCACGAGATACATGAGTTGACTCAATAGATCGCTGAAGGATTTATCCCTCATACGGACGTGTGAGCAGATATCAGTTTAGGCCACTTGATGAGTACAACTGAAATACAATAGCATGACCATGCAGTCGATACGTAGTATCAGTTACAATTCAGTTAATTCAGAATCAAGAAACAAGACAATTGAACGAGGATGACTTGTCTATGCCTCGTGATTGTCAAAGATATCAAGAGGATAAAAGGATAGATTCATGAACGACAAGGTTAAGTCGAAATCTCGATAATCACAAGCGTTGGGTAATCATGATGTCTTGCTAGAGGCCACTCATGATGGAAAAGGTAAAATAGTAATTTTACCAGTCCGCCGACGTGTCGTGAGCCTAGAGGATCACACACTAAAGGTTGAGTAAAACGGATGGAAGCATATGGAGGAATCATGAGAGAGACAAAATCCGGTTTTAGATTAAACCGGATTAGACTGGTTTAAGACTAAACCGGAAATCTAAAACGGTTTAGCTGGACCAATTAATTATAATATAATTAAATAAATTTAATTAATTTAGCTAAACAGGGCCTAGCCAGAATGGGCTAAGCTAGAATGAGCTTCTCTACATTATTAATTAAAAGCTTTGGGGTTTAAGCTCATTAAGGCTTTTAATTAATTATTACCTAAAAAGAGTTATAAAAGGGAAATTTTCAGATATGAAAATTAAGTAATTTTATTTTTCAAAAACCCTAGCCACTCTCCTCTCTTTCTCTCTCAAACCGACTGGCCCCTCCCTCCCTCTCCCCGACCGTTTTGCTTGCTTCGATCTTCTAGTAAGGATCGTTGTGAG
Organism: Geranium rotundifolium; assembly: GCA_963920655.1. NCBI lineage: Eukaryota > Viridiplantae > Streptophyta > Magnoliopsida > Geraniales > Geraniaceae > Geranium > Geranium rotundifolium. The sequence goes on along the minus strand of OY987314.1, from coordinate 3,747,033 downwards.
TATCCCCGGATTGCTCTTCCTGTGTGGATGATCTTTAGAGGTTACTAAATCCTATTTAGTAACAAAGAGATTTTGGATCAAAAATAATATTCAAGTTTTATTCTAGCCTAGATCTCATGATCAATTAATGATCATGCAAGATCCTTATTAAACATGAATATTTGAGGTTAATTTCTTGTATGGGCATGAAATTAATTGATTGTAACTCTCAAATAATTCCTTCGTATTTAACTCCAAAAGTAATGGTCAAACACTCAATAGAGAGTTTTCCCTTACGTAATGAAAAACTTATTACAGTCGTGGATTCATATACATGATATTAATGTTTTGTACATGATTGTCGTCGTTGGCGATTGTAATTGATAAATAAAACACCAACGATAAAACTGAAAGCCAGCAATCTTGACTTTCGGATAGTTAACAATCTTGACTGCGAGTAACGGCGCACACAATCACATACGTTGTTACTGGTAAACGATGCTACCAACGGTTTGATTCTTGACCGTTAGAGTCAAATAGTGCATTGGGGGTCAACGATCAAACATATATAATAATAGCGCATCGTACAATGTACAATGTTACTGTCACACATGAGTAACAAAAGACAATTCAAAATACGCCATTACTATTTTGCCGACCGATCATGATAGCGAATAATGCTTGCAAATTAAGCTGTATGTAAAAATTTCGTAACAATTGTGTTTATCACACTTATTCCAACAACAGAAGTGTAACCAAAGTTACACAATAAACAAAGAGGAAGTGTTTGATGCAAGTAACATATCTCTGAATCTCCATCTCCATATCTTGATTTCAAATCTTCTTCCAACATCGATCGAGCCCCCTTAAAATGACTGGCATGATAGCAGCAATGGACAAGATCCAGGCAAGGTTGATGAAATGCTGGGGAGTGACAGCATAAACAGCAGATGCATAAGTGGTGGCCATGCACAATAAGGCGGCGCATATCTCTAAACTGAAAGGGTAGTCGTAGACGAGGTAGATGATAACTTGGATTGCACAGGAAAGAGCTACAGTGTTTGTGATCAAGAATAGATAGTATGCACCGTCACCGGATGAAGCATAAACAGACTTTCCAGCTTTGTGTCCATTGTCATTGTCTTGCCAGACTCCGCCCGGAGGATTCACACCAGCCTGGAAGGTCGCTCCAGCAATCAGGGCCGCCACTACCAGCAAAACATTGGGAACCTCGCTTGGCGGCTCCATCCCTTCTATATATGGCATCTGATGGAGCGAGCTTATTCTCTCTGGAGCCGGCGCAGCCATGTCTCTCTAGCTGATCTCGATCGGTCTCAGAGATAATAAGGCTTGTTTGGTTCTTGTTAACTTATTCTATGAATCACTCAATCTCTTATATTGTTATATATTGTCAGCTTCACTGAATATTCAAAGATGAGTCTCTGAGATACGGATTGTTTGGTTATTGTTCATTCGATCATCACTCTCTTATTGTATCCTTTCCAACTTCATTGAATTTTCAAAGACGCCATGCGCGAGTGTCTAGATGAGTATTGCTTGGTTATTAGTCGTCAACTTGTCTGCATTTGTTTTAAGGATGGCAGTGACTCTTTGTTCTGATGCTTACAATAGGAACCAAAACACAAGTTTCCAATATTCAGATTCTTATAACAATTACAACTTGTCCTTTTGTACGAGAAAAAGTTTCATCGGTATATAGACATTGCTTCAGTTTGATTCACTCACTCTCTTAATCATATCATTGTTCCTGTCAACTTCATTGAATATTCAAAGATTCCATGAGACGAGTATTAATTAACTGTCTGGTTATTGTTAATTCACTTTCTTATTGTTCTTGTCAACTTGTATGAAATTTCGAGAAATGAGGATTGTTTGGTTATTGTCGATTCAGTAGTCTCTTATTCGTCTAACTTGTTTGAATTTTCAAAGATGGCATTGAGTCTGTAAGAAGAGGATTGTTTGGTCACTGTTGATTCACTCACACTCTTAGTCATGCTCTTGTCAACTTCAGTTCTGAATTTTCAAAGATGCAATGAGATGAGTATTATTTGCTTCTTGTTGTTCTTGGCAACTTCTTCTATTTTTATTTTGATGCAGAAACAATAGAGATGGCAGTGACTCTCAGGACAAGAGGGTTTGTTTTGGATATTGTTGACTGTTGTTGTCTTCTCTATATATCTCTAGTCTTTGGTTTTTGTTTTGATGCTTGCGAGGAAGAAAAAGGGGAAGTTTCCAATTCAGATTTTTATGCCACCAACTTGTCCTTCTTACAAGAAAATGACCCATCGGGAGAGTCTTGGTCATGATGTACACAAACGCATCATCTCAGTGATAACGTATTTGATGATATAATCAAACCAAATATTTGGTAATTATACTCCAGCTCATTTTGAGTGATTACAGCAAGCTCATTATGAGTGATTAATGTAATGAAATATCTGTATATATATTTACCAAAAGGGAAATACAAATCAAGGAAACCAACACATTCCAAAATTATTCAACCACATTTCTAAGTTCACCTTTTTACGTAGGAAAAACAAATTTTATTAGTTAAATAGCAATTAATCCGGCGTCAAACCGGACAGCTGAAGCTACAGATGGTAGGACATACCTCTCATCATAATCACAGCTATTATTAGTTAAAATAACATGGTCAATTCGCGAGCCATTTGATTACGAGAAAAACAAACAACAGAAGTTTTGATAATGGATAGTACGCAACACCATTCTCTAATAATTCCTCTAAAGTTGGGCATCTCGACCCGTTTAGCATCATGTAGAGCCACTACCTCCAACTCATACGGATGGAGAAAACCCCGTGATCTTGTTGCGGAATGCTTTACCCAGACATCTCTGATAACCTCGAAGACCAATCGATTCAAACCAATTAGAATCATGCAGAGCCACGACCTCCGACTCATACGGATGGAGAAACTCTGTGATCTTGCTGTAGACCGACTTAAACCAGCTTCCTCGATCAACTCTGCGATCAATATGAGCATCGCGAAATTCAAATCCTCACAGCTCATTGGGTTTAACCGGATATATCGTTATTGTCAACTTCTATGAAATTTCGAACATATGGCACTGAGATGAGGATTGTTTGGTTTTTATTTGTCAGGCTCTCTTGCAAGGCGATATGGGGTTAGGGGGAGCAACTCGGTGTGATGGGGCTCAATGTAGAGGGGGAGATTGTTAGAAATTCCACATGTGAGTCCAGGTCTCACATCAGAAGTGTACATGATATAAGGAGAGTTTATATACACATTAGACCCAAGACCCACAAGACTAATCTTTTGGGTTAAAGGTGGGCTCTAATGTGTATTTGGACTTTTCTTGTGGTGTATTCCTCGTTAGTGAGGCTCAGTTATCCACAACATCTCTTAATTATTGCTCTTGTCTGACACGGCATTGAGTCTCTAATATGAGTATTGTTTGGTTATTAATTAATTGTTGATTCACTCACTCTCTTAATCATATCATTGTTCCTGTCAACTTCATTGAATATTCAAAAATTTCATGAGTCTCTCATGAGATGAGTATTAACTGTCTGGTTATTGTTAATTCACTTTCTTATTGTTCTTGTCAACTTCTATGAAATTTCGAGAAATGAGGATTGTTTGGTTATTGTTGATTCAGTAGTCTCTTATTGTTCTTGTCTAACTTGTTTGAATTTTCAAAGATGGCATTGAGTCTGTAAGAAGAGGATTGTTTGGTCACTGTTGATTCACTCACACTCTTAGTCATGTTCTTGTCAACTTCAGTTCTGAATTTTCAAAGATGCCATGAGATGAGTATTATTTGGTAATTATACTCCAGCTCATTTTGAGTGATTACAGCAAGCTCATTATGAGTGATTAATGTAATGAAATATCTGTGTAAATATGTACCAAATGGGAAATACAAATCAAGGAAAGCAACACATTCCAAAATTATTCAACCACATTTCTAAGTTCACTTTTAATTTGATGCTATCACTTACATCCAGAGCTATTATTCACCAAACAAAAACTAATATCATATATGATATGATAAAGGAAAATTTTCATATAACCCCTCTAATTATACGTGAGTCTCACATGAATTCTCTTAAGTGCAAAATCAATATGAGAAATGTCTTATATCAAAAAAAATATGAGAGATGCCTTAAATATCAAAAAGTCCCACTTTATCCATTTCCGTTAACTTTAAAAAAAAATTATGTTAAGTTTTTTTGTGAAATGACGAAAATACTCTTGTATTTGAAAAATTAAAATAAACAAGTAAAAATGATTTTGAACTTTCATTTTTAATTTTCTCATTGTACACAATAAAGAATAAAATTATGTTAGTAGTAAAGATAATTTTTAAGAAGTTCTTTTTTATAAATAAAATTTATTTTTAAACATCGTTTTTTTATTTTTATTAATTTTTTGTAAAAAATAGAAAAAAGAAGAAGTTGAAAATCATTTTTATTTATTTATTTTATAAAGCATGTGATGCAGCGTACGTGGCTAAGAAAAACTCTTTATCAAGATTCGTTGATTCTTGTGAATACTGAACATGATAGATTTGAGGGAAACCTCAATTTTTTTTTATTAAACTTCAAAAACTAAATAATATAAACGTATAAGAGTGCTTAAATAGCAAAAAATTAATTGCATGAAAGGAAATCTTAAACTAATTGGAAAAGGGAAACAAATTATAAAAATTGTCAAAAGTGCTCGGAACTTAAGAAATTGCGATTTTGACCCTACAAGATGACCTCAGAAATCATAGCAAAGCAATGAGTTTTGCTCAGAACACCGTGTCCGCCCATAAAACACTAGTCATTTGTCGAAATCCGACATTTTCCTAATTTGCACTACATCAGCATGACTTCGAAATTTCAATTAATTTTATGTGCGATTTCACATCTATAGTGGTACAAAATTCAATCAATTTTGTCGGCGTTTACTCAATTTATGGTAAAATTCAATTCAAAAAATTTCAAGCAAAAATTTCTATGCCTACTTATTTGAAAAAGTTGATAATGTTTATAAATCTAAAAAACACGAAAGAAATTGCACATGGTCTAAACTTCGTCCCTCAATTGAGGTTGGCGAGTCCATCTCCGTGCAGACAGTCCTAGAAACAGGTCGGAATCTAAAGGCATCCTCAAAATAGCTCCCCGGATCCAAAATATGTTCATCCTATAAGGTGGGGAAGGACGAAGCTGATGCTCTCAAGCTCAACAAGGGTTTTTTGGTTGGAGGTGAAACCAAATACCCACCATATATGTCGCTCCGTCCTCGTCACCGCAGCGGGCCAATTTATTTTCACAAATCGCAAGACGAGGACACAAAATTATTGAGAGTATTTTAATATTTTTATTTCAAAATTTTGTTAGATTTAATCACGTTAGAGTTAAGTGAGACAAAATGTAATTTTGGGTGACTACAAAATCAAGTTTTATAATTGAAAGTACCTATGTAAAATGGACATATAGTTAGATGTACTTATATGTAATATCACCCTTAACAGAAAATGGCTTTATCTCTTGCTTTTATATATGTATTTCAATGAAAACACTCTTATAGAATAGATATTAAGACTAATAATATGGATCATTTTTTACATTGCATATGGATCATATATAATTGAAAAGAGAACTACAATTTAGTTGTATAAAAATTAAATTAGATAATGAATTAAAAAAATTAAAGGCCTATCTTTTGGGAGGCTTAAAGCGGTTTTTTCTTTTTTGAGCAGTGGAGCCGGCTCTGGTCCCTCAAACTTCTTACACTTTTCACTCAAATCCCTAAAAAGATGAAAACATTAAGTGAACTTTCTAAACTTATTCTCACTTAGTCTTAAGGTGTTAAATTTTTTGAAAATTCGTTAACTATTTTGAAAATGAAAAAAATATCATTGTATTTAAAAAATTAAAAAATATTTTTTAAACTTTTATTTAAAATATGTTTCTGATAAAAATATAATAATAAATTCAAATCTAAATTTAAAAAAAAACAATGTTTAAAACCAATTTTTCATTTTTAATATTTTTTTAAAAAAATAGTATTATAATAAGTTTTTATTATTTATTTTATAAAAAAATGTTTTAAGAAAGTCAAAAAAAAAAATTTAATTATTTTTAAATATAACGCGTTTTCGTGATTTTTGAAGAAAAAAAATTTAACATAAATTTTAAAAAAGTAAACAGAGTAGGGTAAACTGAGATTTTGGTCCGCTCAAGGAGCTCACAAAACGTTTTCACTTTTTGAAGAATTTAAGTAAAAAATGTAAAAAGTTTGGTGGAAGTTTGTGAAATTTTCCCTTAACCTAACACCATTAGTTTTGCAGTCAAAATGAATGCTTGTAGTTGTGAGAGCACATGACATACCAATTTTAAAATTTTCAAAATTGCCCCTGGTCAAAATTTGTTTGATAAAATAGACATTTCCTCTTGTTTGAAGTTCTCTTTGTTCGCACTGTCCCGGAGTTGGTTGTTGCATAACGAAAGGTTCATTAGTGCGTGCGGGATTGGTTAATTACAATAATTTCTAAGTGGAGGTAAGATACTACTTTGTTTACTTAAAACTCTAATTAGGTGTTTCGTGCATGTCAGAGTATTAAGATATCGACCTTCTTTACAGTATGTCAATATAAAGTCATGTCATCGAAAATGTATATTAAACTTGTTCTATTTTTAAGCGTTAAGTACTAATATTACTAGAATAGTTCAAACAATTAAGTAGAAAACAGGTCTTAACTCACATCTAATATACTATTTGTTCATAGAAAAAAGGTAACTAGAACTTCTTGTCATGATATCAAAGACTGAACAGTTAAACCTACATTAAATATTAATTTTAGTCAGAAGTTACGAATATCAAACTAACCATTTCATAGGAAAATATAAAAAAAAATGGAATATCAAACTAATAGTTTCATATGTTAAAAACGATAGTGTTAGATTATATTATGTTTCATATATTTATGTTTTTTTTTTCTCACATATATTAGGGTTTCCTATTCTATTCCTCTTGCTTCAATAAATAGAGTTCTTTTGTAATTCTCAAAATAGAGTTCTTTTGTAATTCTCAATACACATCAATGATATATCCCTCCTTATTTCTATGAGATAGAAAGCCATAATAACATTAGAATTTACAATTGAATTCACGTAAAGTCAACTTAAAATAAACCCATAAAAACAACAGATGATTGTCCGAGTTTTGCTACGACGTTATTGGGATTATTTATCGGCAAATGTGAATTGGTACATGGAGTCGTCAAGAAGTATTTGAACCAGTTTAGTGTAAGGTTGATGTTAAGCGATTAGGGTTCATCAGTACTCTTAGTTTGGGCGAGCCACAGGTCTCATGTGTACCTTAATCCTCTGAGACATAGAGAACAAGACAAATTTGCACTTTGAAGAAAATAAAAGCCCAAAACTAAGAAGGAGAAAAGGCCCATTACAGCAACAACTTAAGCCCAAGAACAGCCCAATTTCAAAAGGACCTAGCCCAAAACCATTAGTGTCCTCTACGAAGCTCGATGTCGGAGAGTAATAAGCTAACGTGCATCTTTTTTCTAATATTAAGTTACTTTCCCAATTTACCCTTAAACCCACACACTCAAATATAATATCGTGGTGAGCTTGAAATCCTAGTCAGAGACCAGTAAGTGAAGAGTGACAACCATTAAATCACGCTCAAACTAGTAAGTGAACGTGTATTGATTCATCCGAATGAAACAAACGATTCAAAACTCATGATACTTACTTCCACACATTGTATTAAAAAATTTCAAATCAAGTTAATAAAGTTACATGATCAGGCTTCACAGCAAACTGCTAATTTTTGTTTGGTCATCATTGTTGCTGTTAAGATTTACATAACTCGTTTGTTAGTTTCTTAAAACATTTCAGATATCATGATATCTGTAAATTAAAGTTGGCTAGTGATTATTGTTGGTATGTTAATGATATCAAACTTCTCCATTGGCATTAAAATTCTCAATGCCTTTTTTCAACCAATTTTGTGTGCAAGCGAGGCACTACATCATAATTGTGATCAATGAATTCCTAAGTTGAGTTAGTGCATGTTAAGTGAATATCTTATAAGTTATCTGAGCACATTTATTCACATTTTAGCTTACTTCTGTCTCCATTTAACATTAAGATGCCCACATTTATCCCATTTTGTACGAGTTCTTGACCAACATAGATTGAAATCATGAAGCCCAAAGAACTCTCACTCGAACATGAGTAACTAAATCTATGTGATTTGGGGTATGGGTTGAATTAGTAGTGTAGAAAATTTTTAATCAGTTTTACATGCATATAGACTCTTCCTCCTCCATGATCTTCGACAAGGAGGTTCCATGTCCGGAAGAGACATATCGCCTTCAACCAGTCGATTCAATAAATTCGCTTCCGCGTCTTCATTTTTGCATGCAAGTGAAATTTAGACAAATAGAGTTTTAATAGTTCACATGTGTGGAAATTTATTTTTCTCTCTGATTTGTAAGAATGTGTTCTGAGTTTTTGTAGGAATGGAATGTGATGAGTTAAAATATTAAGGTGGTTATATTTTCATCTAAATTCACATGATAGGTAAGTGTTTGTGGTCAAAACATATTGATATACATATGTAATTTACCTATATATTTATTTGAGTGATCATATGTTAAATTTTAAACCAACACAAGTTGGGTCAAGCTAGAGGATTTCACACTAATATATGTGAGGCTGATTTGATGATAGTTGTGGGTAATAATTTGCATTTATCCCAAAAAGTAGGAAAATTAAATTACAAATTTACAAAATGTAGTACTAAAATTCTATAAATTTCAGGGAAAATGTAATCTTTTCATGAGTCAAGTCTGATATAGGATTCTTCTTCTATTATTGGCTAGTTTCTCCCTCCTCGTCGAGTCCTGAATCAAAATACAGCCATTATAAGATACCTCCTGTTCTTTGAGCATTTCCATGGTTTGGAGTTGAATTATGACCGTCGTGCTTGAGTCGTGTAGGGGTTCTAGCGTAGATTGAAGTGTATCTACATTTGTCCACCCCAAAGTTCTATTATTCAGAAAGAACCCATCATATATAAAAAGCCTTCAAATGTGTAACACTGACATCTTATAGTTGCAAGATATACATGCCATCGTCTTGAGGTAATGAAGATGTATGCGTATGCGGTGAGGACAACCAACTTTCAAGCGTCAACTTCATCCCGCTAGAAACAAGTTGGTTAACCCAAAAGTCTTATTTGTAGCCTATTACCTAAAATCGAAGCACTATCAATAATTAACTTTTTAATTCAAAATACAACATATATTAACAATGTCAATTACAACATACAATTACTATCACCAATACCAAATTATTTAAATATAATAATAATCTAAATTCTAAGAACACTCTTGATGAAGATTTTAACTAACTGAAATACAATGCGGTGAGGACAACCAACTTTCAAGCGTCAACTTCATCCCGCTAGAAACAAGTTGGTTAACCCAAAAGTCTTATTTGTAGCCTATTACCTAAAATCGAAGCACTATCAATAATTAACTTTTTAATTCAAAATACAACATATATTAACAATGTCAATTACAACATACAATTACTATCACCAATACCAAATTATTTAAATATAATAATAATCTAAATTCTAAGAACACTCTTGATGAAGATTTTAACTAACTGAAATACAAATATCACTCTTAAAGCTTCACGTGATCTCTCTTAATTATAGTCGAGTTTTACTTAACTTTCTTAAGTTCATAAGTAACTTGTGAAACCCTTTAAGTTTGAAAACATTTCACTTTACCATTTTTCGTTAGTTTTTTTGAAAATCATGTTCTTTTTTGTAAAATGACAAAAATACCCTTATATCAAAAAAACTTAAAATAAATAAAAATGATTTTGATCTATTTTTTAAACTTTTATATAAAAAATGAAAAAGATATTTAAAAATTAATTTTTTTTTTTGAAAAAAACTTTAGAAAAATTAATTTTACTGTTGACGGAATTTGATTCTTTGTTTTTTACAACGAAAAATTAGAAAAAAAAAAGGTTAAAATCATTTTTCTTTTGTTTAAATTTTGTTAATGCAAGAGTATTTTCGTCATTTCAAAGACAGTTAACGGAAAGTGAAATTCTTTCAAACTTATGATATTTTATAAGTTGTTTTTGAACTTAAAGGAATTTTCCCTAAATACTATTAAGGAGTAATTACAGATCAGTACACCCGCTGAAACCTCATTTCAGGATTGGTACCTCAAGTTTGATTTTTTTTTTCTCGGTACCTCAGATTTAAAACATTAACACTTCAGTCCAAATTCTGTTAGATCTAACAATGATATTGTTAAATTTTATTTTAATACCCAAAATGCCCCTGAGTATGATGTACATGGTATAATTATTTTATGCATGTGAAATTACTATTTTACCTTCCATGATATATAAAATGTATCTTTTTTTGTGAGGGTGTATTTGTCTTTTTAAAAAACAAAATTAAAAAGTTAAAATTTTAAAATTTTAGAAGCAAAATGACTTTTATACCCTTGTCACTCTCATCTCAACTATCTCTACCCTAATCTCTGTATCTCAACTCTCTCCCTCTCAACTTTCTGTTGCAACACCATTGTTTGGCTAAAATTTCTTCAAATTCTCTTACAGAAGAATTAAAATTTTATTAAAACATAAAACAATTATAATCAGAATTACAAATCTACTCATATCCACACAATTCCATATCTACACTTTTTTCATTTGTGAAAACAGTAGATCTAATTTGCTGAGTGTGTTGATGTGTGGGGAGTTGGTTCGGCCACATGAAGAATCTGCGCCGCCGTCTTCGACTGAGCTCCGCCTTAGCTATGTTGGTTCGGCCAAATTTAAATCTAATTATGCTTCTCCTTCGCTGCTGCGACCTTCCCGTCGATGCCTCTCGCTCGTCTCCTTCCCTCCGACCCCTGCAAATGCGAGCCTCTCACCTCTCGCTCATCTCATTCCTTCCGCCGCCACCGGGGCTGAGGATTAGAGAGGCTCTCGCTCTCCACTGGAACTCGACCCGGAAGCGAGTTCTCGTCCATGGCCGAGGACTCGAACGCCGTCGAGAAGCTTGCCGTCAACGACTGGTGGAGGAAGACGAACGCTCGTCGCCAAAACTCGCCGTCAACGACTCGTGGGTGACAAACCTGAGGCGCCGGAGAAGAGAAACCACCACCGGATCTGCGTCGCGCGTCGCTCAATCTCGCCACATCGAGAGGTTGTGGCTCAGTCTCAACACATTTGGAGGATGTGAGACGGAAATTGATAGGATTAGGTTAAAGAGGGTTAAATGTAGGGTTAAAAGGGAGGGGTACAATTGGGTTTTCATAAATTATTTTAAAAAATTAATTGTTTTATTTGTTTACATGTAAAGACTATCATACCCTCAATACATTAGTTAAATTTATCATTCAATTAGGGGAAAAATTGTAATTTTATAATAATTAAAAAATCACACATCATTTAAAATTATATACCAAGAGGTATTTTAGACTTTTTACAAACCACATCAGTTAAATTTAACAGATTTGAACTTAAGTGTAACTTATTGAAACTTGGGAGACTGAGAAAAATAAAATCAAAGTTGAGGTACCAATCCTGAAATGAGGTTTCGACGGGTGTACTGATCTGTAATTACCCCTACTATTAATTCTTATTGCAAAGGTTAATGGGCATAAACAAAGGAAATGAAACATGATAAATAAATTTAAAATAAGGCACTGACCAACAAAATCCGTTGTAGTCTAGTTGGTTAGGATACTCGGCTCTCACCCGAGAGACCCGGGTTCAAGTCCCGGCAACGGAATATATCTTTTAATCGTCCATCACAGTGGTGATCTTTGAGGGCCCAAAATGTTTTTTTATCGACTTGTCCATTTTAAGTGTCAAGGCCCAACCCAAATTATAGCTTCCTAATCAGAAAACAATTAATAGCTTCCTATTATTGAGTTTCCTGTTTTGAAACGAAAACTTTCCAATTCCTAATCTTAATCGTATTTTCCAACTCTATATATTTGAAATCACCCCACTCTTCTCTTCAACTTATTCTCTATCTGTGTTTCTTGAAACCCAAATTTCTACACTTGTTCTTGAGCCAAAAGAGCATGGACGTTTCTGAAGATTTTGGTGATATCGAATACCAAGTTTATGAAGGTGATCAACACTTTGAAGGCCAAAAGATTCCGGAAGTTTATGAAGATTTCGGTGATATCGAATGTCAAGTCTGAGGACGAACACTTTGAAGGCCCCAAAGACTACTACGGATCCAAATCATGTAGTATCAAGTTCAATGTTACTTTCACTCTCATACCCTCCTACGAAGAAGATAGCAACTTTGACTTCTTGAATGATTGGGAGAGTTTGGAGACCGGCCAAGAAGAGCACGTCCAGTCGGTGGACATCGATAAATTGACTACATTCCATAAAGACTCTCGTTGGATTTTGGTAGACTTGCTCGAGAGGATTCAAGTGCCGCCCGGTGAAATTATTATTCGGGGCATTAAGGATTGTGCTCGAAATATGGCGAGCCATGAAAAGTACAAGGAGCAAAGAGTTATTGGCATGGTGGTTGATCTTAATATCCTCAGAGTCAGGGAAGCTCCTTCGCCGCAACAAGATCCCGACGAATAACGTGAATGTATCTTTAATTCTTGAGAATTGATATTGTCTTTGTCTTTGTCTTGCAAGAAACTGTGTTATAAATCTTTCGTTTAATAGCACTTGTATCATGGTGCCCTCAATCAAGATATGTGCGTGTTTGGGTTTCTTCATTGAATGTTTGAGTTTCTACCTTTTAAATTTAGCTGTATGACAAATAACAAGTATTGAGTATTCACTACACATTTCTTGTAAATTAAATTCAAATTTCTTATTTAAGGAAATAAATAGTTGGAGTTATGCATATTGTGAGTGAAAGAGACGAGCAATGGGGATATGAACATGATGATCGATGGCCACTTCAGATAATGTGATGGCGTCAACTTTGAGAACAACCCATTTTCTGTTTGGTTAATTGACTAAAAACATTAGGGGAAATATTTTTGTTCTGCACCCAACATAACAGTTGTTGGGGAAGAGAAAAGGCTTATTATGATAATAATCTGTTTAACACTGTTATTGAACGGAAAGTAAAAATGACAATTTGAGTAAATTTATACTTGTGTCTACAAAAATTGTTGGTTAAGTGTTAAAGATCTCATATAATGTGTATGCAGTTGTTGTGATTAATCTCTTGGCTGATAATATTGCCATTTAATTCTTGCCGATCAAAAGAAATATGAGGTAAGCTCTCGCTAATAGACGCAACGATCAGTGGGATCATAGTAATGGGAGCACAAAACATAAATATCATATGCAGTCTAAGCAAAAGTTACAAATAAATATGACAAACTATCCATACAGGTGAAAAAACCCAAATACATTAATGAGTGCATTGTTGTAATGGTTCTGGCCATTTGATTTTTCAAACTAAATAAACAAACTCATAAAGATTGTGTTCAAAGGATGCAAGCATAACTCAATTATAAGGTGACAAGATCTATATAAAACCCTCTTTAAAAAGACATGTTAAAAAATTTCATTAATGTTGGGCAGAACCCTTTTTAGTTAATTGATCTTAATGCTTTATATACTTCCAAGCTTTGATCCTTGATTTAGTTTTTATGTTAAGGTTCACAAGACAAGATTTTTAAGCATAACTAAAATTAATTGAAATTTGAGTTTAAATCCTACTCGTAAAAAACATGAGTGTAATTATCTTAATCAACTCAATTCGACAAAAGTAATTGTTGAACGTGGACTAGGAAAGATAATTGTTGAATGTTGGACGTGACCTCTATCATATGTTATTTGTTTCGGGATTAAACTTATGGATTGGAGGGCGTCCATCATATACATGCACCCCGCTTGTCTGTTTCCACGTGTTTCGTGCCTCAACCCGACTTGCACGTGAGTGCTTGCACCAGGTTAAATAACAATCTGGGCCTCCACCCATAAATTTGAGTTTTTAGCTGTGGAGCCTAGCCCGATATGTACAACCCGCTTCGACGCTCCCGATTTTGGCCGTCTTCTTGCAGCCGCCACCGTTGACGGCATCTCCCGGTTGGGCCCAGCCTGGGTCGATTTGATTCAGACGCCATGGTCACGAAATCGTCTCCGCCAACTGTAATTTTGGGTTTACTTATTCTATGTTTTGGTTTGTGATGTATGAGAATTTTTGAGCATTTGCTGACACATTGTTTGATTTTTAGGATTTGTAATTTTTGTTTAATTACAAATGGAGAATTTGGGGCATTGTTATCGTATGGTGTTTGTTTTATTTTGCTACAAATGGGTATAATTTGCAATGAAATTGATATGAGAAAAAAAAAAGTTAACTCTAGTTATATGAGAAATATGTAAATCTAGTGTAGTTTTGTGAGATCATTTTTATATTTAAATATCACATGAGGTGGAACAAAAACTAAAGGGATAATTACAGTTCACTATACCGAAATTTGACCAGTTCTAATTTTACCATATTAAGGTATCCCAAGAATTTTTTTATTACACTTACAGTAACTTATGTTAAAAAAATTAGAGGTATTCAAGTGGTTTGTAAGAAATTCAAAATGCACCCGTTATAGAAGTTTCAGAGTATTTCGGCAAGGCGACCTCGTCAATGTCGATCCATCGAGGAACGAAGCTCAATTGTGAATGGGGACATTCGAAACCAGCGAGGAAGCTAGTCGAGACTCTGGAAGCTTCAGTGTCCTATGAAATGTCAAGTAGACTAGAGAAGGTCGCCACCATCGATGCCACTTGCTTGCAAGCTTCCTAGGAAAAATTGATGATTTGTCATACTTTATTTTTGGTTTAGGCCTCAGATAAACTAAGGCAGGCCCTGCCCAAAATGGGTTCTTATATCTAACAAGAAGCTCCATATCCACCAAAAATAAAATAAAAATCATCGCCAATAATCAATCAAACACCGAACCAATTCCAATATTGCATATTTTGTAAGCGTTCGTGGAGTATTCGATTAATTTTGCCAAGAAAATTCTACTTTGTATCTCTACGCCATTTACACAATAATGGTTCATATATGCAAATTACCTCCTAAATTATATCCGATTAATTCCTACTGCTGTAGATTCAGATCTTGATTGAGGCCTAGGCCCAACCAAAGCCCCGACTCCCAGAATTTGGTTTGAGTTAGAACCAAAATGTCCCTACTGCTTGTGATTTGAAATCTTACCGGTTCAATTTGACCGGTTTAATTATTAACTATTATTAGTAAAAGTAATTAATATTACATTGAAACTTTCGAATTTGATAACTTTCTCATACGACATTCGTTTTGGGCTCATAGTATATCAAATCGAAGAGAATCGAAAAATAAACAGTTTTGAAATATAATATTAATAATTAAATAAGAAGTTCATTAATTATTAATAATTAAATAATATTTTTAATTAATAATTAGATAGTATTAATTATTATTTTATTTTAATTATTAATAATTAAACCGGTTTGATTGAATTTGAACCGGTCAGATTTCAAATCATAAACAGTAGGGGCAGTTTGGTCTTTTTACATCCCAATTCTGTTAAATTTAACATATTAGATACTTATCTGCAACTAATTAAACTTAGGTTACCGATAAAAACTTTTCAAACTTGAAGTACTAATTTGGAAATGAAACAAAGACTGGCATTGAATTATCCATTTCCTATCTAGTAAGTTAGTTAGGTATGAATTACCCGTAACACCCTTGGTTTGAGTTGCTTAAAACCACGTAGTGTGTAGCACTATAAAACAATAATCCTTAATAGTTTCTAAAAAGTAACTTGAGACACTTGTTTTAGATCAAGGAAGCAATATACATAAATTGTACACGAAAGCAAAGAGTAAAGTGAACGCTACAAGTGTATAACATATTACACAAATAACCCTAAACCAATAAAATTTAATCAAACTAAATCTAGAATGCAACAATGAAATTAACGAAATCAATCAATCGAGACAAAGGAGTTAAGTACATGATGATTAAGGAGAGGATTGTATAAGTTGAGGTCAAGGTACTAAAAAATCACAGGCGAGCCCTAAAAGTATATCAGTCGAAGATCAAGGTATTTAAAAATCACAAACCCTAAAAATGAATCGGTCAAATATCAAGGTACTGGAAAATCACAAATGAACCTTAAAAGTGTATCGATCTGCGAAGATTTGAACCCTAAACCCATAGAAGGTACGTGCGACACTTAGTCACGTTTGCAACTCGTATGTTCGTGCTTAGTCAGCCTTTATTCTTGCAAAATGTTTGCAAGTAGTGCGAAAACATAACTCATGTCGTATTCAATAGGAGGCAAGGTGGAATTATGAGAAAACATTCCCAATTTATATAATTATTAAGCAAATGAGAGAACAATAGAGTATAAAGTTTGGTTGATGTCCCAAATGAATTTCTACACCTATCTTTATACTTAAACCATGTCACATTGGACGGCTATAATTCAACCAAATGGACGGCCAATACTGGATGTCTTCATTAAAATATCATAAATTTGGTCTTTTGGGCCACAAGTCCATAAATTCACAAATGAGCCCAAAGACATCCCAACCCACCCAAATGGCACTCGTAGCGCCCATCCTTGGACGAAAATGTGCGTGAATATCTGAGTCCACTCTCTCGATCCGTGACAGATAGATACCGATCTAGAGAGCATGTAGTAAGGTTCAACTGGATATAAAAAGTAAAAACCAACTGATTTCAACTGGATATACATATACAGTCAAAATAATAATTTTATATAATAAAAAAATATCAAAATATTTTTTTTTATTATTTTTTTTTGAATGTAAAAGCGAATTTTATTAATTAAATAGCAACTAACCTGGCATCAAGCCGGACAGTTGAAGTTACGGTTGGTGGGACAGACCCCTCACCATAATCACAGCTACTGTTAATTAAAGCAAACATGGCCAATTCGTAATCCATTTGATTACAAGTAAAACAAAGAACACATGTACCGATAGTGGGTAGTACGCAACACCGTTCGCTAATGATTCCTCCAAAGTTGTGCAGCTCGACCTGTTTAGCATCACGTAGAGCCACGACCTCCAACTCATACAGATGGAGAAATCCTGTGATCTTACTGCAAAATGCTTTACACATGCATCCATGATAACTCTGGAGACCAATCGACTCGAACCAATTAGCTTCATGCAGAGCCACGGCCTCCAACTCATACGGATGGAGAAACCCCGTGATCTTGCTGCAGACCGCTTTAAACCAGCTTCCTCGATCAACCCTGCGATCAATATGGGCATCGCGAAATTCAAATTCTCCCAGCACATTAGGTTTAACCCGATCAACCCATCGACACCAGGGACCCCTCTTTTCCTTAGAGTACCGATCACAATAGGACACACAAGTGACGTATTGAATCTTAAGCAAGCCGAGTACCCCTAGTTCGATGTGCTTGCATGAGTCTGCCCACCGACGCCAGATAATTCCATATCCCTCCCAATACCGATCTACCAACCAATCAAAACCGCTGGTTCCCATGTATTGAAGCTTAAGCAAGCCGAGACCCCCTAATTCGGTATGCTTACATGAGTCTGCCCACCGACGCCAGATAACACAAGTTCCCTCCCAGTACCGATCTACCGTCGCGACCCAAGCTCGCCCCACCTGCACTTCCGTCCTCAACCCCACCGCACTCGACTCCGTTCCTGCCATCCCACTAGATTTGTTTCCTTCACCGCTAGTTGTTGTCGCAGCTACCACCGCAAGACCCGGAACTGTAGCCGTACTAGAAGCCCTCACAGACGGAGCCGTGCCGCCGTGAGACATCGTCGATTTTCGACGAACAACTCAAATCGCCACAGGCGAAGGGTACAAACCGCAAAAAAAAACCTGCGCCGACTAGGGTTCCCTGCGCCATTTATTTTTATTATTTAATATAATATAATTCATATTTTGATTGTATTTGTATATTATTTGATTGTGCAAAAAAAATGTGTTGTATACCGAGACTCTCCGCGAAAATATAATAATACATGGAGTGGTTTTGCAATTTTATATGCTAAGTGGTGAAATTACTTTTAAGACTATGAAAGTATTTCAAAATTTTCGTCTATTTTAATGGAATTATACTAACGGTGTAAAGAAAATATAAGACAGATAGAGAGTTTTTGCAAAAAAAATACAACAATTGGAGAAATTTTTCCAAAACTAAAATAACATAGAGTATTTGCAATTTTCTCTTCGAAAAATCACTCGTATGTTTGTCTTGGTAATTGGTGTGTAACATTTCCCCGTCCTCCATAAATTGTTCCTATTCCCTCTCTTTTTCTTCACCTTCTTTACCTTTTCACATCAACACCATCTTTCAGAGTTAAACTTGTTGGTCATTAGAATTTTGCTTGTTGGAAACTTCAATTTACTCTGTTGATCAATTATCTCCACCTCTATTTCATTTTTACCAAACAAGTTGGTCCAAGTAGTTAAAAGTTCTTGAGTTCGAATCTTAGTACCCTTTGGTGGATCAATCCAGTCACAATGATACTTTCAGCAACACTTGTGAGATCACATTTGATTTGAATGATGATTCTAAAACACAAACTTCAAACATCAAGCCAACTAAATTCATGATTTTTCTAGCACAAACCTTTTTGGATCAAGTGTTGATGTGAGCATCATCAGAGGAGCTCTCAATCTTGATCCTGGCCTTATTGAACATCTGAATCGAAGACCTCACGATAAAGGGCACGGCAGCAGCAGCCAGCACGTAGCGAAACCTGACAGACTCGCGGGGCGTGACAGCGAAAACAGCAGAGCAATAAGTGACAAACATGGACATGGTCGCGACCAGTATCTCGAAATGGAAAGGGAACCTGTAGGTGAGGGAGATGATGACAAGGATCGAAGACGACAGAGCCAGAGTGTTTGAGATCAAGAACACGTAGTAAGCCGATTGCTCTGCAGCGTAAATGGCCCTCCCAGCTCTGTGACCGTTGTCATCGTCCTGCCAGACCCCGCCAGGTGGATTCACGCCCGCCTGGAAGGTCACCGCAGCGATCAGGCTAACAACTATCAGCAGCACGTTGCGCGCGTCGCTCGGGGAGTCCTTGTCTTCCTCGTACTGAAAGTACCTGTACCAGCTCCTCGTGTTCTTCGGAGGGCCACGCATGTTTTTTTTTTTGTTTCTCCACCTCTCTCAGGGAGATTTATATTCTGAAACAACAATGGCAGAAATGGCACTGAGTCTGAGACATATAAGGTATGGATTGTTGATTAAGTCTCTTTAATTGTTATTTGTCAAATTCTATGAATTTATTATTCTTTCACATTTTTGGTGTTTGTTTTGATGCTTACAAGGAAGAAAATAAGAAGTTTCCAACCAGGTTCAGATTTTCTTTACCAACTTGTCTTTATTACAAAATAAATTATCCATCAGTTTTCTTGACTCTGTCTTATCTGATTGATTGCCATATTTGTTATTTTCTACATATAGGCTTGCATAATTATACATGTTTTGCATAGGTACTTGCATAGAAAGAGGGCATTTTGGTCTCTTTACAAAAAAATTTTTTAACAAATTTGCATATATGTTATTTCCCCTAAAATACAACTTTTTTGGTACATGCATGATTCCCCAATCAAATGATTTTCCATGCTTACATATTGCAGGTAAGTGGAAAAATACAAAACTATGGATCATTGCAGAATTTTCATGTTTACAATGTAATATGTAGATATACAGATTTTTTTCCAAACCAAAGATGGCAAAAATATTTCATGTTACAACAATTGGTGACTGTTGAATGATTGGTCTGCAAAGAATCTGTAGACTTTCACTTCACTACTTCTCATTCTCATATCTCAGATAAATAAATGGGTGATCTGCAAAGAATCTGTAGATTTTCACCTTCACTGCTTCATTCTGATACCTCAGCTCCGGCGAGTTGGGGGTCTGTCTGGTAGTATACAATATCTCCAGTGTCGCTAACGTAGTGATCCTTCTTCATGCTGCTCAAGAGAACGCCTATCAAGTGAAACGGGAGAGGCCAAGACTTCTTCGGCTCTCTGTAGTACTTGCCAAGCACGGGCTTAGCAGCCTCCGTCTGAAAATTATATGCAAGCCATAATTAACTCTACCCAGGACAGTGATTGGAGTGTTGATTGTAGATTATGTGTTGGAACGAATGTGATATACTTACCGCTTCTATCAGGTGATAGTGTGGGATTTGAGGGAAAAGATGATGGATCACATGAGTCCCAATGTCATGGTGGATGTTGTTGATCCATCCGTAGTCGCGATCAAGAGTGGTGAGCCCTCCCCTCAAGTAGCTCCATTCCTGATAAGTAATGTGTAGCAAAATATAAGCATCACCAGTTCAGCCAAGTTTTTTCTAGACTGGCCTTTATATTTCTCTATTTTTAATATGTATTAAATAAATTATTATACAAAATAATCAAAACATGAATTATATTATATTAATATATTATTCGATATTTAAGATAAGAAAACATAAATATCTTAATTTTTGTAACATAATATCCTGAAAAAATAAAAATACTAATTATTTAGTTTTAGGTATTTCTTTTGCCTAGATCCGCTCCACCGACTTAAACTGCCTAATTATGTGAAATGAAATCAGGTCGGTGTTCTAGAAATTTAAACTGCCTAACACTGGCTTTTTCGTTGTTTTACAGAGAAATATATGGTCATGATCATCATGATTGTAGCCAACCTAAGTAAGTTCTAAAGCGTGAAAAGAATCAATGTTGAATCAACGATGAAGTCAAATGAAAACTCAACCCCATACCTCTCCACGGTACCATGGAAGCTTGTCCTCGTGGCCATGGTGATGCAAGTAAGTCACAAAGTCCAACCACATGACATTAATCTGTAAAATCGATTCAAATGCAATAGAACATGATTCAACATTGGATAAACAAAATGAGTGAATAGAAATGAAAAACATAAAAGCAGTGGTGAAGACCGAACAAACAGAACCTACCCAATAAGGAATGCCATAGAGTTTAAGAACTTGGACAGGACCCATTGTAAAGGAAAGACCCACAAGCAGAGCAACCATGGCAAAATAACAAGCAGTGGAGGTTAGAACGTCTTTTTTCTCACTTCGGACAAACAAGTCACTGTCTGGATGAAAATGAGATCCACTCTTTCCAGGACTCCGGCCCCACTGTAATCGAGGCCGTTATACACAACATATCAGAACCACAAACCTTAAAAGGTCACAATTCAATCCAATCAAAGGAGAAACAGAAAGCTTACCAGATAGAAAGGATAAGCAAGCATAGGCAATGGCAAGATAAACCTAGCTGTTTTCGCTACCTTATCTAAGCTATTGTAGAGTTTCTTAGGAATCTACAGAAACAAGTAAGAGCAAATCAATATAATATCCATCACTGACTCGAGAAAAGGACATGAAACAAACACATCATGAGCGCGTAAACTTACTGGATGCCAGGACTCATCATTCTCAACATGTCCATGGTTTTGGTGGTGAGTTCTGTGGCTGATTCTCCTATAGTAAGCATCACAAGTACAATTATGTTAACACTACACATTTTCTGGAGCTTAAAAATCTAACCAAAGCAGTAAAGATCAAAGTGGAGACAAACAAGGTTTCCATGAACTAACCATCCATGATATGGAACGAGGATTGAAGAATGCAGGAAGTGACCAACCACACTGTTCAGCTTGGGATTGCTTGAGAAGCTCCCATGACCACTGAAAATCAGAAGCAAACAATTTGCAGTCAGAACATTGAAAGAAAACAATCACAAACACATCCAAATGAACAAAATCTCGTGGTCTTCACCAAAGACACAACAATGGGTACTAAATTAAAACAGCAATTACCAATCATGTCCAAGAACAAAGAGAGCCCAGAACATGGTCCCCTGAGCAACCCAGTAAAGAGGCCAAGTAACCCAATTGTTGAAGTAAGCTGCAACAGCAGCCAATCCAAAAACAATGGCCACATCTCTCACCACAAAGCTCATAGATCTCCAAGAGTCCTTAACCCAGCAATGCTTCGGAATCGCAGCCCTAATATCCGCCAGCCGGAACGGCGGCGGAGCGCCGGCGTCGAACTCTCCGGCCTCCCCAACCACCGCAGCACCACTCTCTCCTCCTTCTTCCTCCAAAGACGCGAACTTTACCGGCGCACTGACATTTAAACCCCATTTCCTCGAAGACCCAGTTGAGAAAACCCTAAACGAAGAAGATGGTGAAGACCCAGAAACTGTTCTGGTGGGAAAGTGAGGACTTGTGGCGAATCCAGTTCTGGGTTTGGGGTAGGCTCTGGGGAGGGGCCTGAGACCACATTCGGATAAGACCCAACTCGCCATTGGAGACTCAGAAGAGGAAATCGGAGAGATTTGAGGTCCAAAGCAATGGGGTTTGAGAGGAGTATTAATGGAAGAGAAGAAGATAACACAAGAGCTCTTCACCTCTACTCCAGAGGAAGAGAATCCAAACTTGTGGTGCTTCTTCTTCCTCGTCTCTCTCTCTCTCTCAACTTGTGTATGGAGAGATCAGCAAAATAGTCGCTTTCTCTGCAACTTAATTGGGATTAAATGGTTCAACTTGGAATCAACTGTTTCTGGTTCATAGCTGCTTGTCGTTTATAGGGTTGCGGAGTCGTTTCTGATTGGAGGACCTGCGGCGGGTGTGGGAACGAAGCCTCAAAAATTGACCAGTCGTTTTAGGCGACGGCTCATTCAATTTTCTATTATTTTTTTCCTGAAGATTTTTTATTTATTATTCATGGAAGGAAAATGAGGTGACGTGGTCAATTCTCGGTCATTGTCTCTCTTCTTAATCTTCACCATGAGCCTCATAAGTAAATGAAAAAGTGATCTATGACACTATTCTGAAAAGGATCTATTTTAATAATAAACAAAAAATATTATGAAATTTGTATTTTTTTATATAACTTGTATGTATTTTATATAAACAATGAAATTATTTTTTGAAATTAAAAGTTTATTTTATAGAATTTTAAGACAATTATCTTATTTTATCATTTTCTTAAAAAAAATTTGAGACAGTGTGAATAAGGATCAATTAATCAGGTCAACGAAGAAAACAACCTTAAATGAATACTCATTGGAAGTCAATAATATATTTTATTTTGTCTGATCAAACACTGCCTAACCTCATCACGAGTCGTCATTTGTAAATTACAATGTGGGGTTTGACTATTGTTTATAGAAGTGAAAAGGGTTGACCAAGAATTAAGGATGTGATTATTAATGCCATGTTTATTCCAAGTTTCAAAACTTATAGCAACTGGACCCAGTTGAGAATTCAACACAAACCAAAAAACCCATGAATCTGAATCAAGAAACAACACAAAACAATGGAGTTACAGATGATGAAGAAAAATATCTACACTGAAACATGTGCTGTAAATTTCATTCACTGAATTGAGGACATCATCAACCAAGAATCAAATCAATCATTATTCCTTTTTGATTAAATATTAAATTTTGATATCTCTCATACAAACCTTCTATATTAATCTCACATCACATGATTTGATTTTCACATAAAATTTTATAATCGGTTCAAATAATAGAACTTTTTTTGGTAAATCTATCAGAAAAAATAAAAAATTACCTTCAATTCCTAAACCATATCACCACTAACATGAACCCCTTATTTTTGGAAAATACACTGTACATATATTATAAACCTCTGCTCTGTTTGGTACAGAACTTGAAGAAGAAAATGAAACCCACAACCACCCATTTCTGTAGGAGAAGAACAAACTATTCACTGATAGGTCTCGTCCTCTTGACGTTCCTCTTCAAATGGATGCAATCAGATAAAGACCTAAACCCAGCATTGAATCTTCTCTTCTTCTCTGCAAAGATTGTTTTGCCGCCAAAAAGCTGCGACCTCTACACAGGAAAATGGGTTTTTGATAACAGAACACACCCTCTATACAGAGAAGAGGAATGTGGGTTTCTCTCAGACCAAGTCACTTGCTTGAGAAATGGAAGGAAGGACTCTATGTACCAGAACTGGAGATGGCAGCCCAGAGACTGTTCTCTGCCAAAGTAATGATTTTTAGTCTTGACCCACTTCATATTTTTGGGGGTTGTTGCTTGTTTGTGAGTTTTTTTGTGTGGGTTTGATTTTTTTTCCATAGGTTTAGTGGGAGGTTGTTGCTTGAGAGGCTTAAAGGGAAGAGGCTTATGTTTGTTGGTGATTCTTTGAATCGGAACCAGTGGGAGTCTATGGTGTGTTTGGTTCTATCTGCTGCTCCTAATGCCAAATATAGCAAGACCCATTCGGGGTCTCGCACAATCGTCACATTGGAGGTACGAGTTGGAATATGCATTGAATCAGTCTGAATTTACCCGCCGGTATTTAGATTTTTTATTTGAGACTATTTCGAGTTTTCTATGAGTTTTAAGGTTCTAGTAATCTAGCAAGCTATTTGACGAACTTGAACAAAGTTCTTTTGCATGTGAACATATTCAACACATTGTTAACGAATCGCATATATTTGTGGTTTTAGTATTTGCTTTATTTCTATTATGTGTATGTCTCGCGTATTGTCTTTATCGTTATAATACTACAGAAAAAGTCACTTTCAGATGCAAGTGAAGAAGATGAGAATTTTAAATAATTGTTAAGTTTGAAATTCTATGTGGATCAGATTTTAATTTTTTTTTTAATGCTGACAAAAGGGTTACAAGAACGATAACACGATTCTCTAAAAGGGTTCAAAATATAGAGTTTCCCTGATTAGTTGATAATAAAAGCGTTGGCGTTTGACTTGATCATGTGTTACAATTTGCAGGATTTCAATACTAGTGTAGAGTTCTATTGGGCGCCATTTCTGGTCGAATCGAATTCGGATGACCGATTAGCTCACAGCATACAAGATAGGATAATCAAGGCAGAATCAATAAGTAAGCATGGGGATAATTGGAAGAAAGTGGATTACTTGGTTTTCAATTCGTATATTTGGTGGATGAACAATCCTTACATGAAAGTTTTGTAAGTAACTCAAGCTCATGACCACTCCCTCCTATGAATTTTGTTATTACAAGATTTGAGGTTCATTGAATGATGTGTAATGTTTCTGGGGATTATGAATATTCAGGAGAGAAGGTGGCTCATTTGATGGGAAGGTTGTGGAGTCCGACAAGGTGGAGCGAACAATGGCCTATAGAAGAGTGTTGAAGACTTGGTCCAGTTGGGTTGATCAAAATGTGGATCCTAAATTCACCTCTGTCTTCTTCAACACAGTGTCTCCTTCTCATGGCAAGTAAGTCCAGAAACTTGGGTTTCTTGCATTCTTGTCCAAATTGTCTTCTTTTTGTCGATCTTAAGGTTTGATGTTAGGCAAAATCCAAATTCATAAGCTTGAAAAGGATAGCAAATTCAGATGAATGATCTCTTAGGACAGTTCAGGGATAATTGTTAAAACGAAAGGACTGGTATCATATTTTATCAAGGAGTGCTTATATACCACGTGTACTGTAAAATTTTACCGTGAACTGTTATGTCTACAGCGTTAAAATAAATTGAAAATACAAAAATACACTTCAAATTGGGAAAAATACATGATATGTAATAGCATTACGATGTAAAAAAACATTTAGTTTGTGGGCAATAATGTCATTTTTGAAGAATAAAAGTTGGAGGTCCGCGGTTTGCATGCGACATTTTTTTCGTCTATATTGACGGATTTTGACATATTGTAAAAAGAAATTAGACCGTTGACAGTGAAATTTTAAAATAAGTATCGCGACAATTTATTCTCATATTTGGTTTTTGATCATCAGTGTCATTTTTGAAAAGGCAAAAACTGAAGGTTGCGACCCTTTTTCACCTATGTTGCATATTGTACAAAAAAAAACTAAATAGTTTATGATATATTTTTAATATAAGTATCACGACAATTTATTCTGATGACATGTTTGGTTTAAATGGTATTGTTGGTGACTTGTTTGTTTTTCCAACATTCGTTAGGAGTAGCGATTGGAACGATTCGGGAGCGGTCAAATGCGCGAAGGAGACGACGCCACTGAACTCGTCGACCCCATTTAGAATGAGCAAGGACCGTCGCGTTTCTCAGATCGCAAGAGAGGTGATCGAGTCGATGAGAGTGTCAGTGAAGCTGGTGAACATAACGACAATGTCCGAGTTCAGGAAAGACGGTCACACGTCGGTGTACACGAGGCGTCGAGGGAAGGTGTTGACGGCCGACCAGAAGGCCAATCCTGCGGTGTACGCTGATTGCATCCATTGGTGCCTTCCTGGCTTGCCCGATACTTGGAACGAGTTGTTGTATACTCATATTGTTTCTTCTTCTTAATTTTTTAGACCCTTTTGTTTTTTGAACTTTGAAATGTGTTATTTATTAGTTATTATGCGTTCATTGTACAAGATTAAGATGATATATAGACCAATATGTCTTGTTCTTTTTCTTAAGTAATAAACAAGGACAATTTCTATTTTCGTAAAAAAAAAATTTGTTTGTATAGGTTTTGTCCTGTTAGAACGATAGGTTTTAAGACTTCAATTTTGGCTCTGTTTATGGAGCGAATTAGATGAATTTGGACTTGTTTATAAACCGAAACTTAGAAATTGCAATTATAGAAAATAGTAACAAAAATGGAATGTTACGATTTAAATATTACACCTAATCAACATATTATATTTGGAAATCGACTAAATGTTATTGTTGAAATGAAAGGTTATGTGTGAGTTAGTCTGGTTCGGTTCTTAGTTGATTAATCACGATTTATAATTTGTAAGAACCAAAACGTAATCGATGGTTCTCTCAAAATTTATAGATATGTTGTCTTGTGTAAAATATAGGGCATGGTATTTAAAAGTAATTAACCCTTGAATTATAGTGAAGATCTGATTTTAAATTCACAACAAAAAAGTGATAAACTGTAATGGTTTCTGTAAATATGAACACCATATCTTTGTGCCATAAAATTTGTATTCATTTCCATATGTTTTTCTATTCGTTCACTCTGCATTATGTGACAAAATGAGTATTTAACTTGTGTCAGAAATAAATTATAAAATCTTATTAGATCGATCTTACTAACATCTATAATTGACATGGTACTGAACATTTTTTATTCACATTCTGTGTAACACGATCTTTTTTCCATTCTAGAAGATTAGGAGAAATTAATTATAAAAAAATTACCATGAATTCTTAAATCAGATTCACCATTTTTTACGGATCATATCTTCCTTAAAGCATTTGGGTTTGAATGTCTCTGTCTCTCTGATTCCTCTGTTCACTGATTTTATCATAGTACCATAACACAAGAACAAGAACTCAATGAAGCGCACGACCAGGTCCTGTCGGAGAAGAACCAACTACTCAATCACTGGTCTTGTCTTGATCACATTTGTCTTCAAATGGTTTCTGTATGATCAAACCTTAAAGCCAGCAATGAAGTTGCTGTCTCTGCAAGAGGAAGGCTCGGAGATGGTGTTGCCGCCAAAAAGCTGCGACCTTTTCACAGGGACATGGGTTCTTGACAACAAGACACACCCTCTGTACAGAGAAGAGGAGTGTGGGTTTTTGACTGAGAGGGTCACTTGCTTGAGAAATGGGAGGAAGGATGATATGTACCAGAAATGGAAGTGGCAGCCCAGAGACTGTTCTTTGCCAAAGTTGTGATTTTGAGTCTGACCCAGTTTTTGTTTTGGGGGTTGTTTGTTGTTTTTGGGGGTTTTAATGATTTTTTTTTTTGGGTTCAGGTTCAGTGCAAGGTTGTTGCTTGAGAGGCTGAGAGGGAAGAGGCTCATGTTTGTGGGTGATTCTTTGAATGGGAACCAGTGGGAGTCTATGGTGTGTTTGGTTCTGTCTGCTGCTCCTAACACCAAACATAGGAAGATTGATACTGAGTCTCTTCTCATTTTCAAAATGGAGGTAAGCTGAAAAAAAATATATCTTCTGGTATTTGTTTGAGTCACATGTTGAAAAGATACGGTCATTGTTAGATAAATTTATTGAATTCTTCATGTTTAAGTTTTTAAATTAATCGGTATTTTTATATATGCACCTTTGGGTGGTCAATGATCATTTGACTTGCATTTGATGTATTATGATGAGAGTATTAAAGTCTGACGTAATCATCTTGGGTCGGGTTTGTTGAGTTGCACGGGAGGAAGTTGTTATAGAGTCTCACATAAACGTCTCGAGCTTGGGCTCTTTGAGCTGCATGTGAGGGAGTGTTAAAGCTTTAATTTATGTCTCGAGACCAGACTTGTTGAGCTTTAAGGTCTTTGGAGAAATTGTTGTTTCTAAATTTTTGCTCTCATATTTGCATGCGAGGGGTACTCAATGGGCGTTCGACATGGTCAGGTCCATCATAAAACAAGTAAAACAACTGTTTTAGACTCATCTCAAAATAGGTCAAGTTATACAAATAGCTTATGCCCAATTTTACAAAATAAAGGTCCAAAATAAAAGATCAAGTATAAAAATAATGGCATTAATTTGTGATATTTTCTTTTATATAAATAAAATAAAATTATAATCATAATTTCTACTTTAGGTCTCAATAATTGTTGAATCGGCCATGATGTCCGATTACACGCGATGTAATGTTAGATTCTCAAATATACGTCTTGTGTTGGAATTGTTGAGTTGCACGTGAGGAAGTGTCAGAGTCTCACATAAACATCTTGAGTCAGGCTTGTTAAGCTTTAAGGTTTGAACTTTTGGACCTATTTTGTGTGCAGGAGTTCAATGCTACTGTGGAGTTCTACTGGGCACCATTCTTAGTAGAATCAAATTCAGACAAGCGAGTAATGAACAACACATCCGAGAGAATAATCAGACCAGAATCAATCAACAAGCATGGCCATCACTGGAAATCAGTGGATTATCTGGTTTTCAACTCCTACATCTGGTGGATGAACACTCCTAAAATGAATGTTCTGTAAGTGATTTAAGTGCATGTTAATGTTAGTGTCAATTGAATGAACAAAGATGATGATATTGATGTTTTTGTTATTGGGTTTGATGAGTTCAGGAGAAAAGGTAGTTCATTTGATGAAGAGGTTGTGGAGTACGACAAGGTTGAGAGAGCAATGGCCTATAGGAGAATGGTACGGACATGGGCCACTTGGGTTGACCAAAATGTAGATCCCAAGTTCACATCTGTCTTCTTCACCACCATGTCTCCTTCTCATGGAAAGTAAGGCTATATATTAACATCATATAATTTACCTATGGCTTGGAGTTTTCAAAAATCTCTAATCTCCATTTTACTTAAAAGATCAAATTTGTAAGTAATACATTTTGCAGACCTAAATTTTAACATCATTCGTCACTTGCATGTATAGAATACACGTGTGAAAATAAGAGGGTTGTTGTTCTATGGGGTATATGTCGGGTCAGCTCACTCATAAAACCAATGAAGCAATAGTTTTAGGCGCGCCTGAAAAATAAGTTTTAAATGTGATGAAAAACTTCAGTAAAATCTTTTATTTTACTGATAAGAAAAACGTCTTAGACTGTTAAACAAGACTACTTGTGAAAGTTCAAAATAATAGTTGAAAAACTCAAATTGTGATATATTTTAGATGGAAGACTTTGACAATCTTTATATGTGTGGGTCTTAATGAAAGACCAATTCATATTGATCTGTGAATCACGTCATTATTTGATAAGTACCTGAAACTTTATATACCATATTTGGGCTTTTAAGAAAATTTAGTCGTGGGTTGCAACATTTTTCAGGAGTACGTATTGGAACGACCCGGAAGGGATCAAATGCGCATTAGAGACAACCCCAGTGAACACGTCCACGGAACTTAATGTGGCCTTGGACCGTCGTCTCTCCGCTATCCTGGCAAATGTGACATCGTCCATGAAAGTGGCCGTGAAAATGCTGAGCATAACGAGCCTCTCCGAGTACCGGAAAGACGCTCACGTCTCCATCTACAGCAAGCCAAGGCAAGGAAAGGCTGCGCTGACGCCGGAGCAGTTGAGGAACCCTGCATTGTACATCGACTGCATCCACTGGTGCCTTCCCGGATTGCCCGATACTTGGAACGAATTGCTCTACGCTCACATCATCTCCACCTCGTAGACATTTTTTTCTTCGTACATGTTCGGTCTCTAAGATTTGTAGAACAATGGGTCGTTTTGTTAATGATAATACAATGGGAGAAGTAGTTCATTGTTCTGTGCCTTGTTTGGCAAGTTACAATGCAAGATAATCGCAATTGTCTTGCCAGAGTAGTGGGTGCTTACTGGGTTTTTGTCCTTGGATCATCCATTCCCATTTTCAAATTCCTTTTACACCTCCAAGAGTTACTTGCTCCAGAACCGAAATATCCCGTGAATCTGGGTCATGAAATAACCCAAAAATTGGAGTTGATGAAGAAGACGAGCTGAATATACCATCGTGCCCGTCATCATAAAAATAGGCCCAAACCTCCTCAGACCTTTTTGGTGACTCAGGATTCCTCCAAAGTGCCTAAGGATTCTTCCTCTCAACCGTGCCCGTCTTGGGTGCGTCGTTTTCCATCACCATGCAATCCAATCCTCGGAATAGTGCTATTCTTGGTTTTATAAATTTGGCGATAGACTCTGAGATGATCCAGACTTTTGAAGAAATCGAGACCGAGAATCTCAACAAGCTCAAATCAAATCATTGAGTTTTCTAGGTTCTTTTGCTATCTTCTTGTAGTCTTTCTATCTTCTCGTTTCTATTATTTCTCATGTTTTGTTTCTCTTCTTGGAAAATCTTGCTAGCCTCGTCAATAAATTCATTTGCTGATAAAAAAAGAACATGTGAATAGAGATGAACTTAAATAACAATTTAAGTTAAACCTGATCTTTGGACTTTAACACTACTCATCCTCATTGCAGAAGCCGAATGTTGGTGTATAATGACCAAGTGGTTCACATGTTTGAGGAATTGAAAACAATACACTCTAAAGTCTGTCATACGAGAAAAGCGTCCTTGAATACTTGAAAAGACTAGCAAAGTTTCTAATTTTTTGTGTACATGTTTAGGTTACAGTAAACATTTTCAGGGAACAACAAAAATTACATATATACATAACTAATTAAGAAGGGAGGGGACAAGGAATAATTTGGCCGTAAGTGAAGGCGTCATCGGCTAACTTGGGAAGAGAAGAGGAACTTATCAATTTCACCAACTGCATTGAGGTGAGTGGTTGGCATTAGCAATCTCAACAAAGGAACTGAAGTTCTCGACGCAAGCTTGGGCTTGATTTTCTGCACCGCCGACTTGATAACAGATGGCGAGGACACCCCGAACCACTGCACATACCAAGACAGAAGTATCAAATCCTTTTCTCTACTCGGCCATTTCCAGGACTTGAGGTAGCTCCCGAAATCATCTTTCAGTCCCTGAGAAGAGTCTAGGAGCTCTTCCACTCGCTTCCTCAGTGACCCCAGAAAGATGGATTGAATAATGCCTCCTCTTGATGAACTCAGTCTACCACTCAGCAGAGCCTCATTGTACGCTAATGCAATCTGCAAAGCGTAGTCTAATTACATTCAAAATAATGGCACAAGCATCCCTATAGCATGATATTCTTAGTTTTGAGATGTTTTAATTTCAACAGCATTTTCATCATTTTTTGGATAAATGTATACATTCTGCAACAGAATGATAAGTTGACAAACAAAAGTAGATAGCCACTATGTATTCATGAGTAAAACGAACAATCAGTTGTGCTAGCACAGCAAAATATCAACGTATTAGTTAAGTCCTCTTTTCCTCGTCGTTTTCCTCTATTTCATTTGTGAGTACAAGAATATAGTACGATTAGAGAATTACCTTTAAACTAGAAATAGAAAGTGAGTCATCCAGAACAACAGTATCACTGGTAACTTGATCTGCAATGGACCCAATTGTTGTGTACAATGACAAATAAACCTACATAATGTTTAAGAAGAACAGACAGATTAGTGAGTACAAAATAGGATATGGAATATAAATTGTATGCATGTCCACAAACTCTGAAGTGTTTGTGCCAAGTTACACACTTACCTGTAAAAGAGCTGGTCGGTCCTTGCTGACACACTCAAACAAGACTTGCAAGCAAAATTCCTGGAAATTCACATTGGATCTGCACACAAGGTTGGCAATGAATTATAGTGGTAGTTCCTGATTGAAAATGATTCACCCACGTGCAAAAATGAGAATGTCTATGTACTGGTAATTAATTTAAGGTCAGTAGGAGGTCAAGGAAAGCTGTAAATATGGTACTTGCCTGCTATTCCATGACGGGTCACAACAGAGTTGTGCAAATGCATTCAAGCTGGGATCAGAAGAGAAGGTACTGACCAACTGATCAACTGTTACAGAAACAGGTGAATTGTCGGTACTGGTATCCAACCCGGTTGCTCTTAAACTTGTCAAACCGAACACCTGTCATCAATAGATTCAATATCAATAACTATAACAAGATCTGGGATAAAGTGAGGATATGCAATGTGATCAGAACCTTGTGCATTGCCCGTGACAGAAGTGATTGGCAGCCCACTGGATCATCCACGTATGAACAAGATCCAACCTTCCGTTTGATATAGAGAACACCTGAATTAAATGGATCAGTTCTGTCTCCAAACCGCCACCAAGGTTTATCTGCAGAAGAATAAGGATTAAAGCTACTCGGAGCAACATCAGAGACAGCTTTAGCTTAAAAAAAGCAAGTGTAGTCATCTACCTTCTGGGACGAGATCAAGTACTTGAGACCAGTACCGAGGACCACATACACTTACTCTCTTCAACTGCAAGCATGATGTCAGAGAACTCATTAACTCCAACACTAAACCAGAAGGATAATATGCTACAATATCAATTAGTAATGGAAGGCATATGAAGTGAACATAATGTATTCATAAATGGAGAGTGACGGGTGGCCTAAGAGGTCCATCCACAAATCTCAGAAACTTACAATAGCACGTTCTGGCAGAGTGCAAGGAGTGACCTCACAGAAACTTGTTTCTGCATAATGCTCAGTTTCTCGTATGGTAACTTCAAGTGGGGCATACACAGGCAGACCCGTGTCAACATCAACTGTCTGAACCCAACGAGCCTCTGTCGCAAGCACGTACAAATGCCTGAAGGCCTGGAGGTGAACATTTCAATCAGAAGATGTTGATGCTAAAAGAACAAGAAATTATTGAACAGTTGAATGAGAAACCGTGCACTGACAGCAGATTATTTACACATAATGTTGCAACTAAAAGAAACAACATCTCCAAGTTATTACAGAAAATGGTAACTATTTGCTCAAAACAAGAGAATAATTACATGAAATATGCTAGTAAGGTCTGAATTACTGAAGTCATGGTTGCTACCTTCATCAGATGTGCAAACCAGGGAAACTTCTATCCACTTGGTAAGGTTGATGCTCTAAAAGCTATTTTCTTGGAACAAATCAAATTACCATCCTGGCTTCATTAAAAAATTGCCTTCCATGAAAAGACCACCCTGGCTAAAAGGCCTAGTCATTCTAATTAGAATCACCTCCTCCCAGTAGTAATTTTACATATTCGTCACCACATTCCAAAATAACACACCTAAGCAAAGTACAACTAGATACTTTTTTTGTCGATACAGTAGACTAATGACTACAAACTACATATTCAATGAATCAAAATGTTACACAGCACAATGGTGAGAGCCTCTTGCGTTGAGGCGCCACAAGTCTAGAATATTGTAGTTTCCCTAGATATTTGCAATGCTGTGCTGTTTCTGGAAAAATACTCATGCAGTCCACTTTATTCTGACAAGCAACAGCCAAGCGTAGAAACTTGACATACCTGAAGATGGCAGCGATTGTCATTTGGACCGGTGGGTAAGCGTGGATAAAGAGTAATAAGTAAAGCTGCAATAGAACTGTTGCTAGTTGAAAAGGTTTGCATTCCTCCTCCAAGAAACAAGAAGCCAGTCGCCAAGCTTACCTACAATCAGTAGCTATGACATCAAGATGCTAAAACTGGTTTGATTCTCAGTTCAATATACATACAAGTGACTATGACCTAAGCCATCCCATGGAAAAGCTCACATAAACCTTGATTTAATCCAAACTAAGGCATGCACTGTACTACACTTAAACTTGGACATGAATCAAAACTGTTCAAAAAAGCAGATACTTTGAGCCATCTCAAAGTTGAAGGTTCTTTGGGCAAGTAAACCTATATTACATTTGCATGTTAATGGGACTTCTCCCTTGCAGCACATACTGATTACTATAATTTTAGATAACTTATCAAGCCTGTTTTGCATTTTAAAGCATGACATAAAGGGTGGATTATATAATGGCGGGTACAAGATGCCAGATAGATTTTCGGGTTAACTTACTGCCATTTGAATGCCATAATTAACATGCCCATCTGCTGAGTTTCGATTGCGAAGGAATCTCAATAATCGGAATATTTGCAGATGTCCAGAACCTGCCATAACCTGGCTACCAAGAGGCTCAGCTCAGATGCTACAATTTCTAACTTGCAAAAGGTAGGAAAAGTTCTCATAAAAAGGAAGTAATAAACAAGCTAAACTTTACCACGGATAAGGAAAGAACAACAAGATGAAGGCATGTCTCCAATGTTCCACGATCAATATAGTGAGACAAACCCTTTGGGAAGTTATTTCCACTAGCTCCAGAGACAGGCTTAATCTGGAAATATATAGATAATAAATCATTCACAACCATCTACCAGATAAGCATAACTTGAACAGTAGCACAGTGAGAGGTAGACCTCATTCAGAAAGTAGACAGCATATTCGTAAAGTAATTCCTGTGCTTGTCCATTTTTCGAGCCAGCAAATCTCAACCCTGGCAACAGATTGTGTGAAAAACGTCAAGATAAATGAAAGAAGCAACCAACTTAAATAATGTAATAATAACATCCAAATCAAGAGATTAGTAAGATAAACATGGGTATGCAGGTGAGCCTTGACGCATGGTGAGTTCACGTGTTCAAGTCTAGGTGGGCACAAACACTTTCCATGCCTCACAATGGATAGCCTTGTGTTCAGGGTCAAATGCTTAATAATCTTATCAAGCAGCGAATCAAATGTGAACTTAGTATTTTTACTGGGTCAAATGTAAGACTAGTCAATAAACTGCAAATTTTTGCTAGGTCCAACTTCATGACATTCAAAAATACTTTAAAATTTTAGCCAGGTAAAAGAAAGGATCAAAAGTCGGTGAAGTAGAAAGGAGCAATCCTCTATATACCTCAGTGTTATGGGAAATAAATGGAAATAGAGTTACTACAAAATCATATCACCAATAAAGGGTACGGCTAACCAGAATAATGTGCCTATTAGGTTGCCATAGGAAAATCGCATATAGAGGACAGAAGAAGAAAAATCTAAGTGCCCATATGTTTCTCAAAAAGAGATGGTCGAAGTTCAAATGAATTAAGAAATTCAATATGAATTAGATACAAGTTACAAAAATATAAATTTCTGAATTTTTATGATTTTCTAACAACAGTTTAGGTCCATCCATATATTTTTATAGCATGATCCCCATCTTATCTGTCCCTTCAGAATTACAAAGTGAGAATATGCAGTAGTCTCAGCATACTGCATACCCCACCATGAAGCCAAATCAAAGTTGAAAATGATCTTTACAGATCAAGCAAGTAGGAAATGAACATATGCAAAAACCAGCATAAAACATGTTTTACCGAGAGAAAGGCATGCTCCAGTCACTATGTTGACATATGCCTGGACGAAAGCTTCAGTATCCATTTCATCAACATCGCTATTATCATCACTAAGGCCTTTCACACTGTTTCTGACAATTTCAGGGATCTGAGACTGAATCCAATCTTTGGATGGATGAACCCTACAATAAAGTAGCATATCACTTTGAGAACATTTGTGCAGCAAATAATAGGCACAAGATCACTGTTAAGCAAACTTCACGCCCAAAATAAATCAGATATACCTGTTCCACATTATCAAATTCCGAGCAATGACACGAAGCATTATGAAATCAGGCCTCACATATTGCAAGTCAAAATAAGTCTGAGGAATACAAAGCCTAGACACAATAACTTCTGACTCGGTCTGCAATAAGTAATGAGCAATTGAGGCACTTGGTGTTGAAACATTAAATAAAATAAAATATAGTAGATTATCCAAAGAGAACATTACCTTCAAAAACATCAGAGCAAGAGCAATTACAGCTCCAGGTGCAGTGATATCAACATTAACCACACTTCCATCCATCATCTATAGCACAAAAGTAGCAAAGGCAAAACAGCATACCAGATCAGGTTAAAGTTACTGCATAAGTTGTTTAGTAGCAACAACATACATATAGAACACACAACCTGCCCAGCACCACGATTATGCTCATCTGTCGATGGGGGCAACAAAGGTGATCTTTCCTGACAAGATAATTTATAAGGTGTTATTTAGAGAAATTTGAGGTAAAGTTAAACATGAAACTAAATTATCCAAAAGCTTACATTAGGAAGTTCTTTTCCACCAATATAGTGGAACAATCTATCAACTATAGTATCCATGAAACCAAGAGTGTCCTCCCCGCGACCTTCATTTAATATTACAATGGTTAGATAACTCATAAATCAACAATATTTGAATGCTTTTAGTCATAAACTACGCATACCCAAAGCAACAAGACCCAATGAAAATCCTGCAGAAACAACGTAGCCCTCCCTTTCAAGTACATTATCCCCTGCAGTTCTACGGCCCATTTCACCCTGTAATAGAAGGTTACAAGATATAAGAAGTCGCACAGAGCATATGATACCATGGTTGAGTTCGAATATGATAGATATATCAGATTACACCCTCAACCCCACTTGTACGCTCATGATACCATAATAACAAACAATTTGTTAACTAGCTCAATTTCAATTCAAAATAAAAGTGCAAACCAGCTTGACAAAAATCTAAAACCAAGATTATATCTGTCAGTAATAGAAAACTAAAAGCCATACGTTGACATGCTAATGGGCTTTCAACAGGGTAAAGTATGTTTCCCGCAAGATTGAGGCATAGTATAATGTAGGGAAAATGGAAGAGAACCTGCAGAACAGTTCCGCAGACTTGAGGAAAATATGGTACAACAAGTGAATTGATTCAAACACTCCTTGATTCATACTTACGTTCAACAAACAGATTTCATATTCATTTTCCCACTGTATAAATCATGCCTGATGAGTGGAAAATATAAGAGAATATTTTAACTAGCAAAGCAACATACCAAAAGGCATTGCATAGATAAGGGGTGTCCAGATCCTTCATAAAGTAGCCCAACTGACAATAGTGCAGCTGACTGGAAAAGAAATAAAAGACGTCACTTAATCAGAACTAGAAGTAGAAAACAGATTAACTACTTTTAATTGAAATCATAATTCAGGAGAATATGAATGTGCTACATAAGCCAACTTATGATGATTATTGGACCATCTAAAATCATACTGTAAACACACGTGAGATACAAATATGCACAGTAGGATACTGCTCATGCATGTAAAAAAATGATTTAACAAAAAAGGATTCAAACATTCTAATGGTGAAAACGCAGTCACAGAAACCAGAAAAACATAATTCTGGTGGGCAAAACATATGAGCATATTTGACAATGATAATGGTACCAAACAATACTGAGCACCTGGATGAGGGTTGGTAATTCCAACTCAGGGAAGGAAGATGGATGGCGACCAGGTATATGAACATAAAGAGACTGCAGAAGAACAGAGCAGTAAGTCATATTAGATTGAAAGGATTAAAAGTCGATAGAAACTGACATCATAACGCAACCTCTTTACTCCCACAGTGGCAGCAATGTTACCAGTAAAGTAGATAGGTGGGAAAGATTTACCATATGATTACCAAAAGGAACATAGCAATCATATTCACTATGAATGACACTCAAATGAAAGAACCAGCATCAAGTACATTTATTTTATGAGATAGATGAGTCCTAACATCTTAAGAAGAATATATACCAGAAGAACCTTCATGAAGCAGACTACATGAACACAAAGTTGTAGAGCATTAAATCAACCAAAATGCCTACGACGGCAATAATGACCAACAGTTTTTGCAACCTAGTATAACCTAGGGAAGGTTTCTCTGGTTGCAATTTGCAAAACCTCAGGATGGTCTCAGTAATGTCACCAACTCGGGAAATATACCTAATTTACTCTCAATGCTATCATGTACCGATTTACCTTTGATATAGCTGGATGCATTGTCCCCTTGTAAGAAGCAGCAAGACCAAGCATTAACCCTACCGTTGTGCTTTCATTTTCCTATAAGAGTTAATCATTGTTAAGATAAAGATGGTACAAACAAGAAATGTATCCATTTGTATTTTAATCATCATCTTGAAAATGAATAGTGAATGAAGAGTTCAACCCTAACATTGTAGGTTTTATAATGCAACAGAAGTTCTAATTCAGATATAAAACTAAAAAATAGAAACTTGATGCAAGTAATAACTAATAGCAAGCAAGAACTGGAGATATAAACCTGTGAAAAGTACTGGTATATATCAGTAATAGATAGAACACGCATATGACCATGTAATCCCAAAGCAAATAGAAGTCCGGCATGTATAACATTTGGCTCCTCGGGCTTGTTATATAAAATCCATGTCCTTGACATTTTTCCCTGGGAATAGATAGGGTGTATAAGAGTCACAAAAGATCCTAGAATGAAACACTATTGAAGATAAGCACTGGAAATGATCAGAAGTATATCAAATATTTTTCTGAATTAAACAACTATAGAAATGTCTGGAAAAAAACTAGTAACATAGCAGTGAAGCATTTATCAGAGTAAAGTGCCATAAAAATAAAAATAAAAACAAACTATACATAATATTTATGTAGTTTCAAAATGTTTAGAACAGTTCATGAAGAACTAGTATTATGGCATTTTAAAAGCAATAAAACAGTTTGACTGTAGATAAAAGATTTACCTGAAGAGGGGCCAGACGTAATCCAGCAGCAACAGCATTGTGAAATTCAGGCCAAGATTTAAGTTCTTGTATGTTCCTTATACTTGGGTCCAGATTAACCTATCAGGAAAAAAAATTACAATGGTAAAATTTCTACAATTGATGATAGATCAAAAGAAGCCAATGTTAATGACAAAAGTGAAAATAATACCACGAGAATTGAAAATGATCTTGAAATAACACTTAGGAACCAAAAACTGAGATATAATCAATCATGAACTGAACATCTCATAATAAAAGGATGATGAGTGACAAACAAAGTGCAGAACATTATAAAAGACATAGTATAAAAAGGCTATTGAGGCTTACGCCTTGAGGCTCGCCTCAAGGTGAGGCGGTCAAAAGTAGCTTTTGAGGCTACGCCTCTCATCTGTGTACCGAGGCTAACGCCTCGGCTCTGTCGAGGCTTACGCCTCACGCCTTAAGTATTGAAGTGGTTGAGGCTCACGCCTCAGATTTTAGGCTAAATTTTAAATTTTTATAGCCCATTTTGACATTTTATGAACGTTAAATACATCTGGATTTTTTTAAATGCTGTTATCGAGCCTTTTATGTTGGAAAGAAGCTAAAGCTAACCTGATAAATCTAAGGAATATCAAATTAAAACATAAATTAGAAGAGAAATAGGCAACAGCTCTTCCTTCGCCCTCCATCTACAACTCCTTTTCTAGCCAACCACGCTTCTCCCTCAGTTTTTTTTTGCTTATTTTGCTGATTTATTATTTGTTTTGCAGATTTTTCTTAATTTATAATTGCGTATTTAACTTTTGCTGATTCTTTGATGATTTCTATATGTTGTTTATTTTGCCATTTTTTCTTATTTATATCATTATTTATGAACTTATTAGTCTTATTATTGAGGCTTACGCCTCACTGCGCCTTGAGGCTTACGCCTCGCGGTGCTAAGGGAAAACGCCTTAACTCCCGATTTAGCCTTTTTAAACTATGATAAAAGAAACTAAACTATTAACCATTAAGAGATATGGATATAAAAACCGTACTTTGCCAAAAAGACATTATACATCTTTGAGAACAGGGATAAAAGGATACAAAAGATCTCTCAACACCAAATCAGAATTCCCACCACAACAGTCTAATGTACATGCAGTGGTAAAGAAAAGAAACAGCAGAATATGATTGTTATGTAAATCGAAATCAACATACAGTTGCATTTTGTTGAGCAGGCAATCGACCAGCTAAAATAAGCTTTGGGACTGTAAAGGCCTACAAAAATTTCAAGAGAATGTTAGAAGCATACTTTGTCAAGAAAAAGTAATAGAATAAAATATTAATGCAAAGTAGGTGTACCTCTGTTAAAAGAGTAGATATGGTTGCGAGAGTAAATGCCCCACGACCAAAAGGAAGGGCAGTGGTCCTTTGTGCAAGATGCCATAGCTGGGCCTATGCAAACAAATAATGAAGAGAAAGAAATCAGATAGGCAATGTTCATGAATATTCATCAAACGGCAGAACATAAGAGCAAATAAAAATAAGGATAGTGTAATATAGAAGAATATCAAAGTCAACAAAATAAGTTCGGTGGAAAGGCAAAGCCTCGTGCTCATGCCAAAGAGTCAAGCTAGAAAGAGAAGAAGGAAGAAGGGTGAAGCATACCTGTTGGAGGTCCTGATCAGAAGCACTGGGGTTGACAGATGTTTGAATTGCCACAGGTCTTGCAGAGCACAGAAGCCGTCTAACCTAGCATTAGTAGAAGTCGATATACGTAACAAATGCAAAAAAAAGAGCTTCAATTTTCTTCGTCAAAAACATGCACAAGGTGTGCAGTGTCAGGTAAAGTTGAGTACAACTAACCAATATGCCAAATAAGTAACTCTATTTACTGAGATGCCAGATCAAGAAGATTACAACTACTTAATATAGACCAAAGAAGCATTTATCAAATGAGATCGGCATTCAAAGCGTACAGAAAATCGAGCAACTTCAAGAAAACGCTTTGGGTACAGGACGAATAGTCAAGCAATACACTAAGATACATTTGCATAAAACAAAACTTTGTACTCTAAGGAGTAAATACAATCATCGTCAACACAGCTACGTAAAGTAAATGATAGGTGAGTTTACTATAATAGCATGTATCAGCTATTAGCATCCCAATGTACAAAATTGCATTATAATTGATGTAATAGAACCATTAACACATGGGTTTGCAAGTTCAAGACTCATGGTTTAACACTTTGAAGAGAGTATTTATTTTTGTTAAAATAGCAAGAATGAAAAACAATAGTACAATCACGTCAACCTATAACAGTATCCATCAAGTTCTTATGTGGTAAGTGGTAACTCTAGGACTTTTGACATAATTATAAATCTTGGGTACTGTTCTATACCTATATCAAAATCTCTTCACCCCATGGAGTTATGCTTGTGATCTTGATGATACGTGACTTAAATATAAATAATGTGCATCTGGGATGAAAATAAAATTAAAGATCAAGTGTAAGATCATTGTTATCCAAAACTGACCTCATTCAATCGCAAATCCCGGCCGTACCGCAATTGTGTGCTAGAGTTGAATATATGCTCCATACCATCTGTTGCGGACCCATCAACAGAATCTGTATCCTCAAACTTCGTAGTTTCCAATCCAATTGTATCAGAAACCATGGAAGGAATTGTGACTGGATGCAAATGTAGCATATAAGGGGTAGACATAGAGATCAAGTTCACATTAGTTTGTGTTTCAAGTTCTTTAGGTTTAGACGAATGTGCCAAACGTGACATAGCCAAATCCTCGCGACCAAGTAGAAGATATGCAGCGGCAGGCCAATCAGTAGGAGGAGATTCTCTGCACTTATCCAATGCCTATGGAGAGAAAAAATAAAATACATATAATGAGATAGTATATTGATGCAAACAGAAACCCAGGTTAAAAATAATAACAAGTCATAAGTTGTATGACAACGGGCATCAGCAACAAATAATAGGCAAACTACTTTCTGTGCAAAGGAAGCAAATGTAAATAGGAAAAGAACGCTGCCTATATTGTTGTTCAAGCTTATACCCAAGAGAAACAATGACAGTATAATGTGGCATAAGGAAACTATCAATTCTTAATATTATATTTTCTCAAACTAATCGCATGAAACCATATTTTTAGTTCCCTTACGTGACGTAATGGAAGAGATACACCACAAGGAAGTGAGTCCAGCTGCTGTAGCCCAAATCTCTCCCCAA
Source organism: Geranium rotundifolium (assembly GCA_963920655.1). Lineage (NCBI taxonomy): Eukaryota > Viridiplantae > Streptophyta > Magnoliopsida > Geraniales > Geraniaceae > Geranium > Geranium rotundifolium. The sequence continues at coordinate 3,704,787 of OY987314.1, read as the reverse complement.
CCATTGATAAGACAGTTAGCTCCTCTTGAGTGCAATATGATCCAGGGGCTATGTTACAATGAACACCAGAAGAAAGCTTATTTCCCACCAGTTTAGCACCACATAATAAACTATAAAATGAGACAATCTTTCGAGCCCAGCTTACGACAGAAACCCCATCTTTACAAATTAATGGTGGAAGATCGTACACATTAGAGGAACTGCATCCACGTTGCAAACAATATTCAAGCCATTTGAATAAACTAGGAGGAGTCTTCTTGGAGGTGCAGGACACAGACAATCCAACTCTCTTGGAAAGCATAGGAAAGTCACGAATATAATGATCAAAATAGCTTTCCTCGCCCAAAAACTTAGCTATGTTGCACAACAAATTTGCTAGAAGCTCCAAGTCCCTGTAAGCAATAACAGAAATACTGATCTATAAGTTGCACAAAATCTCACAACAAAGTGTCACAGCAATTTTGTACAAGAAGATGAAAAAGTGGATGAGCTCAATCAAATATGTAACCAATGCATGGTAAAAATGAATTAATTAAAAGATGCAATGTTCAAACGAATACTCAGATGAATTCTCTATTGATGGTCATCAGAAACTGCCAAAAAAAATGCAACAGTGCAGAAATTGTAGTGCAAAGGTCTTAACTGAGACTAAGGTATATAAACAGCAACTTACCGTCTACGGAGACTGTCAAATTTCAAACTTTCATACACAGCATGCAATGATTCCAAACACTCCATCAACAGATCAGAGTAGAACGATTTTTCTGAACTTTGAGTGCAATCCATACTTGATCGATAGGAACCTGATTCTTGCATGTGGATTGAAGTTCCAGAAGAAATTCTTGAAATGAAATAATTATTGCAATAGCTCTTGTGATATTTGCTGTTAATGAGAAATTCCCAAGAAGATTGAGGCACTAGAGCTGAAAGCTTTTGAGAAATGACTCCAGACTTTCTACATATATGCATCATAATATTGCAAAATGAGTCCCATTCTGAATCAACACTAGAGTCAGCTTTTGACAAGTAAGCAGAATCTCCATCTCCCCAAAGAAGAACAAGGAAATGATTATAAAAATTAGAACTCAGCCCTTCAGCCATTGCTGTAACGCAATCATTTGCTAATGAAGAGGAAGGGCTTCTTCGTAACGCACAACGAAACATCTACAGAAAACAACATAAAGATGTTGTCAAGCACATAAGAAAAGCTACCAAAGCAAAAAACTTTAACAAGTAGATAATGAATGCATATACTTTGGTTCATCACTAATAAGTTTTAACATAACTTTCCAAGATTGCAATAACAAAGTCCAGAAAAATATTAAATGTGCTTTTGGCAAACATATGATCTAAAATTCTGTAATTAGTGACTGCTAAGGATCTCAAGCACCATTAACATAATTAGCTAACTGAACTTGTGAGAATCATGCACCAAAGTGGTAGATAGAAATACAAATATATATCAAGTCTATAGCTGCATGGCTGAACCAGAAAGAATTTGATGGATCGGTCATTATACCAATAAACAACTAACAGCTATTCTCCAGCATATTTAGTTCATAATCTGAAAGAGTATTTACAAATAAAAATATCAATCAGAAACTCAAGGATTGCTTATACATAACATAATTATAAGAAAAACTTCAACAGTGCTATAAGAGCTATCAGTTAGTGTACCTGTCCATTATTTACTATAACATTAAGGCGCCCCTCAACAGCATCTGTCAGCCCTATAATCTTCAACTCGTGAGAAGTAGACGTCGATTCTGGAAACTCGAGGCTATGTAAAAGTTGCCCTTTCCCCCAACCAGAAGGTAAAAAGTATCTACAGAGACATTGTTTCCCTGTCTGCAATTAAAACATATGTAGACCATAAATCATACACATCCAAAAAAGTGCCTACCAAAAGACATCAAATTACAGAAAACCAAATTCTAAGTATTGCAAATGCAGTATATAAAGGATGCTTGTAGAAATAAAAAAAAATGATTTGATACATTAATTATCATAAGAATAATATAAATTGGATAGTTTGACTCCACTCATGATAAAAAAAGGCCAATCAGAAGTGTTTTGCCAAAACTGTATGCAACATAGATTTAGTAGCAATAACAACTCAAATAAATATAGTTAGAACAATTGATTGACGACATGAATCCAGTCATACCAACGAACTCATGGACCATATCCTTGTATTGTAAATAATGTTAGAACTTAGAAGGATTAATATGGTGTAAAGGATTAATAAAACAAAATGGGACAAACTTCAGATACAACATATTTAGGCAAATAAACGAATAAATCAGAAGAAAATTGGATAAAACACAGTGCAAGTTTATTGAAAGCAAAATAAATAACTTTTAAACATACATTGTCAAAACTATTCCAATTTTTAATTAGTGCAGGACAATGTCAACAATAGTATAACTAAGCATATTGTCTCGGAAGTTCAAATGTTAGTTATCAAGGTAGCCTAGAATAAGAACATTTAAAACTAATGCAACTTAAAATGAAGTTAAATAATAACAAGTACAGGCAAGCAGCTTAATCAACAAAAGCACTTAATCATACAGCTTACATAAAGAAGAAGTATGTTTTCTGGAGCCAGAACGATAATGTCTGTATATGGTAACTGTCCCACTTTGACTCTGAAAAAATAAGAAAAATAGAGAAAGTTGTGTCCAGGCTTTTTGAACATTCTAACCAGCATAATTATAAGGATACTCTACCTTGGACGAGTTACAATCACTGGTGCAGCCGCAATTGCAGGTATGCCCCAGCTCATATCAGGTTTTATGTCAAATAGAGTCTCATGATTTATTTCAACACTCTGAAGTCTTACGGACAACAGCTTTTTCTGCTCTTGTAGAAGAAAACAAATTATTGGAGCTGCATCATCATCTGTTGCCAAGAAAACCTGGTAGGATAGTTGAAGTCAAAACATAATGAAACAATATGCAGGATATACATAAAATGCGAAATGTAAAAAATAACAATAATAATAAAAATGAAAATAAAACAGGAAACAGCAATGAATATCAAGATCAATTAATGAAAATCCAGAACAGCGAGAACGCAAGTGAATAAATCAGTGATAATGACATCATGTTACCAAATTTATAAAATAACTAGGGAAACGACACCATTTTTACAGGGAATCCCCACTCCTACAAGAATGGCACCTACTTTAATATAAGGCAAAATGCATATGGACTTATCACGATGGAGTGTTTTGCCAAAATTGAATCCAGGAGTAACTAAGGCTTTGAAAACTACTAATGATCGAGCCAAGGAGTTACAGGTTTGAGATTAATCAGAAGTAAACCAAAACCAGAAGACATGCATATCCCGACAACCCAATGAAATTTGCCAAAATGATAATTAAGCCCTGTACCAATCTTTGACAAACAAACTATGTCCATATTTTTAAGGGATAATTACACTTTGCCCACACTAAATGACCGATTTTACATTTTACTACAACTAAAAAAAAAGTTTACATTTTACAACATCTAATTGTGTATTTTTACACTTTGCACTAAAAGTGTTAAATTTTGGATAGAAAATTGTCATGTTGTATGAAAAGTCAAAATTGCCCTCAATTATTCATCAAAATTTCAAATTGATGTCATTATTCATCAAATTATAATACTTATTAATAATATATAATTTCTATTAATAATATTTATTAATAAAAACAATAATTTATTATCATTATTTAATTTATTATTATTAATTATTAATAATAAAAATTGAAAATAAATTAATTATTAATAATTCAAATAATATCAATTAATAGTAATAATAATACTAATTATTAATAATAATATATTGAAACTTTCAAATAACATAACTCTCTAATACGAGTTTTGTTTCGGGCTCATATATTATATTAAATCGAAGAGAATTGGAAGATCAACAACTTTGAAGAAAGAAGTATTTGTCTATATATTATTAATAATTGATTTAATTTTACGTGATAAATAATTATTACCAAAAATATCAATAATATAAATAATTAATTATTAATAACGTTTTTTAACATTTTACTCTAACATTGGTAAATGTTACACGAATTTTTTTTAAAGAGTAAAAAATTTGTTGTCGTTGAATGAAATTTTAGACAAAACTTATTTCTTCGAAATTGTTGAACTTATGATTCTATTCGATTTGATATACTATGAGCCCGAAACAGAGCTCTTATGAGTGAGTTATGTCATTCGAAAGTTTCACCATATTATTAATAATTAAATATACTATTAATAATTAATATTGTTTAATTATTAAATATCAAATAATATTTAAGTATTAATAAATAAATCTTTCATTAAAGTTGTTGATCTTTCGGTTCTTTTCGATTTAATACACTATGAGCCCGAAATGGAGTTCGTATGAGAGAGTCATGCAATTCGAAAATGTAAATATATTATTAATAAATAATATTATTTTAATTATTAATTAATATTATTTGAATTATTAATAATTAAACCTGGTCTGACCGGATTTGAGTGGAGGTTGGTCTTAGTTAGGGAAGAAAACCATAAGGGTATTTTGGTCTTTTTTTATAAAATAAAAATTTTCATCCAAAATCTAACATTATTAGGGTAAAGTGTAAAAAAACGCAATTAGCGTTAGTAAAATGTAAACTTTTTTTAGTTGTAGCTCAAATTGTGATTAGCCCTACTTTTAATTTACTTGTTACACAAAGATGACTTTTAACTAATGTTGTAATGGATTGTGTGCTAAATGCTTATCATTTGTGAGCAAGAATGAGCTACAACAGTTTAATTCAAAGCCATAACCTTTCAGTTATTATTTAATTCGATATAGGACAAATAAAAGTAAGAAAATCACTTAGTGAGTAATACCAATATGTGACAAGCGACGTACCTAACAAAACATTCATTAAAATATACCAAAGTAAACGAGCACCTTACTAGCAGCTGTCTGAGCACCTTTTCCTTGCCATATCCTGCGAAAGGAGAACTCTTTTGATAGTACCTCAGCTGGAACTGCATCAGATAAACTATCACTTCCCACTTCATGGTTACGATTAATTAACTCTGCAACCCAAACTGAGTGCTGCATCTTTCCTGTGTAGAGAAGCGTAGAGTGAAACACGGGGCAATAAAGAAAGAATCTAAGAGCTGAGAGAGTTCGGAGCCACTTGAGATTGATATTAAGGGAGATAATGTGAGAAACCTTTATTATACGATGCCATCAAGGGAATTTGATTGCTAGTCCATATTGTTCTTTCATCAAAATTCTTCATGATGTTCAGTTTTCCTTTTTCTTCAATATACGTCAACTGAGACAGAGACCCAAAAAAGGTAATAATTCTGAAAACACACACAGAAAGAAAGAAATAGCAACACCATGGAAAATACTAATTGCAGAGATGGACCATAATGTGTATATATACCTGGGGTTCTTCCAGTGTATCTCTTAGAATCAGATGTGAAGAAAGTGATTTTATGTCTTCTTTACCCATATGATCAAGTTCACGTGGGAATCCAAAATTTTGTAGTGGACTGAGTCCAATTTCTCTTTTAGGATGGGGCATATTACGTGCACCAAATAAAGGGCTTGAAGATGTGAATGGGGCATATGATGTTGAGCTCCCTTCAGCTGCCTGTTGGAGCAGCAAACCAAATGGAAGAGGCCATATTGACGTGATGTTACAAGGGAGGGGAATCGAGACTACTTCACCTGTCCAAGATGGTGAACTAGGTTTTGTTACGAAGAATTCATTCGTCCAAACAATAATAGGAATAAGTTGTAATCTATCATGAAAATTTTGTTCCCCTCCACTAAAACTGAATGGGTAGGTTAGAGTTTTTTGCTGATAGATCAAATCTTGCTGCATGAGAATTAAGAAAATATCAGAACTTGCTACTTTATAAATCCAGGTGTGCCAAAGTGGAAATTTGAGTACAAATAGAGATAATAGAAAATTTTCAAGTATTTTTCAACTAAACGAGTTCATTATCATTTGCAGAACAAAGTCATAGAACAGAAGACCAAGTTTAAGTTAATATGCATAAATTATACAGGCTCGTCTGTCATTGTATATCCTGGTCTGATTACCTGATGTGTTGTAGATAATTAGAGAATCAATTTGTAATATACAAAGACGAGCTTCCGACATATCACCCATGCGGGACCAGCATGCCTAAAATTCGAATACAAATATTATCAGAACGTGTGCATATGAATGGAGCAAAAATAAATAGTTTACAGAATGCGCTGTCCATGTTTAGATTATGTTATCTGTCATTACAAATCAAAAGAGCAGTGCAATAAGCAACTTTATACAAACATGACCATAATTACCTCTCCTATTTGTACACGTACAAAACCATGCTGCAATTTGATGTATATTAAAACACTGTTGAATTTTGAATTTTTGATATGCACGGTGTTCTAGAAATTGGGCCAGGCGGGGATTTTTGGAATACTGACCCGCTTTCACATAATCGGGCAGATTAAGTTGGCTAGGCGGGTTTTGGCTTCTTTCAAAATAAAATTTTAATATATATAAAAAATGCCAAAAGTTAAAAAAAATCAAACTAATAGATACTTTTGTTGGTACTTTTATTTTTTTGTTGAAGTCTCCCACATCTAAAGAATGTGGATTGATTTACCACTTGATAAACATCTTGAGGCCTCCACCTATCAGCTTGACCTTTTCGGTGGGGTGAGCTTTAACACGGTATCAGAGCTGGTTTGGGCATGTTGTGATGATCCCTAGTGTCATCTCTATTTGTGTTGCACCCCCGGTCCCTGGTGTGATCCACATGCAAGGCCCGCACGAGAGGGGGAGTGTTGAAGTCCCACATCTTAAGAATGTGGATTGATTTACCACTTGATAAAACATCTTGAGGCCTCCACCTATCAGCTTGAGCTTTTAGGTAGGGTGGGCTTTAACATTTTTGAAGGACATGAATGTAACATATATTAAAATTATATATTTGTATATCCTAGATATTTATAATTGTTATTTTTATACGTAACAATTCATATTTTATTGGGTAAACATGATAACTTATTTAATAAAAATTAAAAATATAGAGAAATTCAAATCCGATTAATCCCTGAAGTCCCTATCATACAATGAAGAATGGAAAATGCCATTTCATCAAAGCTATTAGTATTAAGTTTAACATGGTACAGCAAAAAAAAATACTTTCTACTGAATAATGAACCAAACAGGTACCGCAACAACTGGGGATGGTAACGTGAATCTCTTAAACACTCGTGAGCCAGTACTCCATATTATCCTGTTGCCAACAAATGAAGAGACATGAGAATTCCAGCTGCGCTAAAAGGAGATAACATTGACAGAACGAAAGCGCATTGCCAACTTATAGTTGGCATCACGTCTTTGAGAGTATATACAAAACTTCCCCCAAAAATATAGTTGGCATTTTGTATACGATTCAAAATCACATGTTGTGAGAACTTAGAAATCATAATATAATCAAATCTCAAGATATAACTTCTATTCTGAGGCGGCACGTTCTAACAGAAACATGACTAGATTGCTATGGCACTAACAATTGTGCGAAATGTGAAGTGAGAAGATACAATGCTTCAGAGCCCTCACTTCCAAAATTCATTGCAAGAAAAAATTAAGCTATATGCAACAATAAACCAGTAGTAAGTTAGTAACCACTCTGAACAAGTCCATTGGCACGAGATGCTGAACCAAAACCCCAACATTATGCTATGGCGCTAAACTAATCACAACAATCACAAAAGCAACTTCAAACCTGGAAAATGCAAGCAAATTGAGTGAAATTTACCGATTCCCTCTGACGAAGAGCTCGTGATCGCTGCGATCGCTGAGCGCGGAGCTGGACGCGTCGGAGCCGTCTGCTTCGTCTCTTTCACGCACAACATCGGGATCGAAGAGGAAGTAGTCGTACTTGTCGGTGACGTTATCGGAGTGCTTGCCGTCGAGCGCCTCGGCGATTAAGCCGAAGGGCTTGAACTCGCCGAGCACCGTCAGGTGGCGAACTCCGGTAGACATTGTTGTGTGAGCTGGAGCAGGTTTTGCAGATCCCGCCTTTTTTGTGTTCAATTGAGAGAGAGAGAGAGAGAGAGCGGGTGGAGGAAAATGGTTTAAACCCTAGAGAGGTTTATTCGTTTGGCTATTGCAAGTGCTGAGCTGTTCCTGGATAGAACGGTCCCGAACCAGTTTAGGAAATCATTTCATTTCTTTTCTTTTCTTTCTCAAGTCAAATTGGAGGCAGATGAATAAGAAAATTAGTGTGCATCTCAACTAGGTCGTTTGAATCAGCAAAATAAGAGTCAATAAAATAATAAATGAAGAGTATAATGACCGGCGGCTTATATGTATCAATATTGTTAACCCCTTGATTTTAGTGAGACATTCTAGCAATTCGAGAAACACACTTTCAAAAAAAAATTACGGATTTAAACCTTATGCATGTGAAATGACAAGGGTTTTGAGTAAAATAGAAAACTAAGGGTAATCATTGAAAAAAAGTTGTTAAACCCCTCTTTAGCTGATGATTACGCGTCAATCATTATCATTTTGTTCAAAAAAACACAAGTTTTTTAGGCTAGTTCAAACGGAGTCTGAAAGAAACATAATTAGAACGGGGCTTGAACGTATAAACAATGTCTACAAAGCTAATACTGATACATAAATTATGTCAACCAAATGAATTTTTTAACGTCTACGGCATTAAGCTCTATGTCGAAAGCCAACTTTTTATCTAAATGACAAGAAAATGCACCATGAGAAAATCCGTAATTAACTTGTACATTCATAATCACTCGAAAATAATTTTATATTAACCTCATTTGGTTGGTAATAGCAACCCAATGGGATTGTCATTTTGCAATATTTTGGCAGAATTGTAACTTTCAACTCGAATGGACACTGTAAAATTGTATTGCATATGCAAATTGTCATATTTGCTATAAAGCGTATTTGTAATAAAATTTGACAACTTGAGTTGGAGTTGAATAGCAATATAACATTAAGGCAAGCTTTTGATGTTATAAAAGCATACATCAAATTTGTCAAACTAGTTCGAATAAATTCAACCTATTTCTTATATTTCCAAAAAAAATGAAGATACACATACATGTAACATGTTTGGAGTATCACTGTAAACACAACTTTGTTGTTAATGTTGCAAGAATAGTCAAGTTACACATCACACAAATTTGAAACCAACAATTTGCATATAAAGCATCTGTTTCTAACTAATTAATATCATTTCACCTACAAAGTTTCATGTCAAAAAGGAATTAACATATTCATATAGACATCTAAAGAAAAGATAATAAACAAGCAATCGACAACAAAACTCGTCGGTAAAAAAAGATGAAGTAAAAATGAGAACATAACACACCATTATAATGAATCAAAAGCATCATTTAAACAATTAGATTCTATGCATTTATGGGCAAACAGCTCACCATTGTAGCCCTATACAAATATTCACTGAACCCAAAAGCTTATACTACTATCAGTTTCATTCCAACAATCATAGTCGACGCCGATAACATGTAACCATCACCAAACACAAACTGTCCAAAGCCACCATTTCTACACCTTTTCCAAAAGACCAAGAGCCCCTGTCAGTGTTAACTTTAGACTTTCCAAACCCGACGTAGACCAACTTGTTGGAGTAAGATACCCAGAATGACGTGGTACGCAATACCGTATCCAAATCCTTTGTTGTCGATATCTGATACTAGGGAGACGAAGAAGAATAGACAAGAACCGCGCCGTGGTAAGGAGGCCACTGACTTGAAAGCAATTATTCCGGGTGGACCGTGGTGGCAATCAAATCCGGTTGCTTCTGAGGTTTACACGGTTGTCCCTCAGATGTGAGCCCACTCGCACAGCTGAGGCTGGAACAATGCAGACTCTGTCCAGGAGGAAAACAAATCTTACCAAAAAAATTCCGACGTTGAACAAACAACCGTCTGACGATAGTCAGATTGTGCAATCGGGGAAAGACGAAGGAAGATGAACGGAAAAATTAATCGAAAATTATTTTTGCAGCAAGTGAGCAATTGACAGTAAGTGTTGTGTATCAAAAGGGGAGACACCCCTCAGTATTTATAGAAATATCTGAGAGGAAATGAATTAAACTCACACATAATGACACATTAAACCAACCTTTTAATGTTACCAATAAATACATGTAACAGCCACAATAAATTCACGAGTTAAATCCAGATTTAAATTCGAATTCAAAAGATTTTAAAATCATATTTAAAAAATTTTGAATTTGAAAAGTCATATTTGAATTCAAAAAAATTGAATTTGAATTTCATTTAAAATCAGATTTTGAATTCAAAAATAAAATAATTTTTTTATTTTTGAGAAATAAAATAAAGTACCAAAGTCCAAAGTCGAGCAGAGCCGTGCCCGTGCCCGTGCCCAAGCCCGAGCTGGACGGACGGACGGCGGCGGCGGCGACGCGCGTGTGGGTTTGGCCCAAGCCTCAGGTTACCCCTTATTAGGCCCACACAAACCATAGAGGAGAGCAAAACAATTTAAACCCAAAAAACATTTATAATTCTTTCAATGTGGGATTTAACCAAATGAGGCTTTTAACCATACAAAACCCCAACAATCCCCCACAAAAAGCCTTACAAATAAAGGGTTTAAAAAATCCTGGACAAAGGAAGATGTGATACTTAAGTGTCAATATCTTTCGACTTGAATTGACACATAGTGAAGTGAGGCAACAACGTACTTGTGAAAAACGAGTGAATTGCTTCTTGAACTTGTTTTCACTTTCCGGTGAGACCCCCACAGCACATATCTTATCTTCTAATCTGCAAGTTCCGCGATACATGATCTACACTTTTAAGGCCATGCGTACACCTCGGTTTCGCGAGTGTATTTGGAAAACTTTTCGAGTCTTCTACTGATGGCGACCAAACCATCAAACCCGCATAGGTAGCTCGTCAAGTACGTCTCACTAGTACTGACCAATGAGCTTTTAAGGACATAGAGTCCAATCTGTCAGCTGCAGATGAATCTCATCAAGTGCATCTCGAAAGCACCACCAAGAACTGGTTATGAGTCATCCACATCAACAATCAATCTAGTGCGTCTCGATAGCACCACCAATAACTGGTTATAGATTGTTTGTCTAGAAACCCATCAAGTGCGTCTTAATAGCACCACCAAAAACTAGTTATGGGTTGTCAGACTTGAGATCCATCGAGTGCGTCTCAATAACACCACCAAAAACTTGTTATAGAATTTCTTGCTCAACTTTATAGACAAAGTAGAGCAGTGATAGTTGTATGGTTTCGTTTGACCGGTCATTGGTATTCACTATACTTTCACGATGAGGGCTTAAGCCTCATTCCTCTCGAAGTGTCAAGGACAACTTTCCTTGGCAATCCCTTTGTAAAAGGGTCAACAAGATTTCTTTCGGATCTCACATAATCCAGAGAAATTACTCAATCTCTCAGAAGTTGTCGAATCACACCGTGCCTTAGGCGAACATGTCTTTTCTTTCCATTGTAGACATTGTTCTTTGCCACGCATATGGTTGACTGAGAATCACAACGTAGTGATACTGGAATTACATGTCGTCCCCAAATGGGCACGTCGGCCAACATGTTTCTCAGCCAGTCTGCTTCTTGCCCTGCCAACTCGAGGGCAATCAGCTCGGATTCCATCGTGGAGCTAGCAATGCACGATTGCTTGGAGGATTTCGACGATATTGCGCCTCCACCCATAGTAAAGACATAGCCGCTTGTAGAAGTAACCTCATCCTTACTTGAAACCTAGTTTGCATCACAGAATCCTTCTAGAACAGCTGGAAACTTGCTGTAATGCAATGATGACCAATCTATGGTCCTTTTCAAGTACTTGAGTAGACGAAGAAGGGCTTCCCAATGTTCTTTACTAGGGTTGCGAGTGTAACGACTTAACCTGCTCACCGCATAGGCAATGTTGGGTCGTGTACAGTTCATGAGGAACATCACACTTCATATGATCTTGGCATACTGGACTTGTGACACGCTGTCTCCCAAGTTCTTCGTCAAATGTATGTAAGGATCATAGGGAGTCCTAACAGGTGTGAATTCAAAGGAATTGAATTTCTTGAACACCTTTTCAACATAGTGAGATTGACTTAGAGAGATGCCATCAGAGTTTCCCAAAACTTTTACTCATAAGATGACATCTACCTCCCCCAAGTCTTTCATCTCAAAGTTGGATGATAGAAAATCCTTGGTTTTGTTTATAACCCCCAAATTACTACCAAGAATTAGCATATCATCGACGTAAAGACATATAATCACACAATCTGATCCAATCAACTTTGTGTAAACACACGAGTCAGAGTTGCTGACAGTATATCCGTTACTCACTAAAGTATTGTGGAATTTCTCATACCATTGCTTTGGTGCTTGTTTCAGTCCAAAAAATAACTTCCTCAACTTACATACCTTTTCCTCTTGAACTTTTATCACGAATCCCTCGGGTTGTGACATATAGATCTCCTCATGAAGATCTCCATTCAAAAAGGCGGTTTTGACATCCATCTGATGTATAACCAACTCATGGATGGCAGCTAGAGCGATTAGTGATCTAATCGTAGCTATTTTGGTCACGGGGGAATAAGTGTTGAAGTAGTCAATGTCTTTCCTCTGAGTGAATCCTCGGACCACCAGTCTGGCCTTGAATCTTTCAATTGTACCGCCATGCCTTAGTTTCCTCTTGAATATCCATTTACTACTAATGAGTTTACACCCCTTAGGTAGATCGGATAATTCCTAAATCTGATTTGACATGATAGAGGCTAGTTCATTATCGACAGCTTCCTTCCAAAAACTAGCATTAGCGGATCTTAATGCTTCTCCGTAGGTTTTGGGATCATCTTCTGTCAGATAGGCGGATACTAGTTCTTCACTTACAAATTCCACATTCACGATCTCAGTTAGAAATGAAGTGACAAAATCATCTCCAAAGTCCTTTTCGATTCTAGGTCTTTTGCTTCATCTTGGTTCATCATCCTGAACCTCTGGAGCAGAGAAACTGACATGTGTGTGGGGCTCTTCAAACACATTAGGGACATCCTCCGGTGCTGAAGACGACGAGGGGTTATCGGCGTTCGTCTTCAATGGGAACACATGCTCAAAAAACTCGACGTCTCTTGCCTCAGATATGGAAAGATCATGTAAAGACATAAATCTGTAGGCAGCGCTATTTTGAGCATATCCGATTAGAACACAGTCATAGGTCTTGGGGCCTATGTTGGTTTTCTTGGGAGGAGGTAGACCAACTTTAGTTAAACACCCCCACACCTTCAAGAAACTCAGGTTGGGGGCATAACCTTTCCATAACTCAAAGGGGGTCTTGTCAAGATTCTTGTGAGGAACCATGTTAAGAATATGACAAGTTAAGAGAACAGCTTCCCCCCACATCTCGTCTGGGAGACCGGAACTTAGAAGCATTGCATTCATCATGTTCTTCAAAGTTCTATTCTTGCGTTCAACTACTCCGTTCTGGTGCGATAAGTAGGGCGCACTCAACTCGTGAATAATTCCGTTCTTCTCGCAGAAGTCGACCAGAAAGTTTGAACTATACTTTCAACCTCGATCAGATCTAACTCTCTTGATCTTTCGATCAAGTTGGTTTTCCACTTCATTCTTATATTTGATGAACATCTGTTCAGCCTCATCTTTTGTTCGAAGCAAGTATACTCGGGTAAATCGTGGACAATCATCGATGAATGTCACGTAGTAATGTTTACCACCTTTACTCCTAGTATTCTTAAAGTCGGCTAAGTCGGAGTGAATCAAGTCTAGGAGATTGGAATGCCTTTGAGTTACTGGTTTACAAGCCTTTCTTGTAAACTTTGCTTCGACACAAGACTGACATTTGGATAATTATGAGGATGCTAATTCGGGTATTATAGATAAGCTCCATAGCCTTTTAATGGACTTTTCATTTACATGACCCAATCTACTATGCCAAAGATCTATTGATTCAGAGATGTAAGCAGAAGTTGAAGCTTTATTACCAATAACAGAATAAACATTGATTACAAAAAGTCCATTGCTATAATACCATTTCCCCACAAAACTATCCTTGAAGCTAAATACAACGGTATTAGCTTCTATCACAGTCTTCAGTCCAGCTTTGTTGATAAGAGGACCCGAGATGAGGTTGCGGCGAAGAGAGGGAACGTAGAGCGCATTGTTGAGGGCAAGAGTCTTCCCAGAAGTCAGCTTCAGTGTTATCTTTCCTGATCCAGCAATCGCTGCAGTTGAGTCGTTTCTCATGTAGACGACCTCTCCAGGTGCAGCTTCAACAAAGTTGGTGAACATGTCCTTGTGCATACACATGTGACAAGCTGTAGCAGAGTCCAAGACCCAGTCTGTGGAGTTAGCAACCATATTTGCCTCTACCACCACTGCAGCAATGATGTCATTATCTTCAGCAATGTTAGCTCGAGCGGGAGTTGACCTTTGACGCTGAGAACATTGGTACGCCTTATGCCCATCCTTCCCACAAACCCAACATTTGACCTTGACACGGTTTTGAGTTGATCCGGTCGGAGGTGCAGGATTTTTGACCGGCTTCTTCTTGAACTGGTCCTTCTTAGGCTGAACTCCCATCTTGCCTTTGCCTTTCGCCTTGCAGTTTGGAGGGCCAGAGGACTCCACGATATTTGCCTTGACATAATGAATTGATAAAGAATCCATTTTGTCCTTCAGACGGTTTGCCTCCTCGGTTCGCATGTGGGATATCAGCTCTTGCAGTGAGAGATCCTTTTTCTTGTGCTTGAGGTAGTTTCGGTAGTCATTTCATGAAGGTGGAAATTTCTCGAGCAGGACATTTGCCAGGAAAATCTCTTCCATTTTCATTCCCTCGTTGACGATATCAGTGGACAAGTTTTCGTACAGATGCACCTGGTCCATGATGGACTTAGAATCCACCATCCTGAAGGCGAGCCATTTCCCGACCACATATTTCTTCTTTCCAGCATCATCAGCCCCATATTTCTTGTCTAGTGCGTCCCAAATGACTTTAGCAGACGTTTGAGCCATAAACAAATCAAATAACGAGTTCGTCATTTGATTTAGAATATGGTACCTAGCAGTCTTGTTGTCCTTTTCGTATTTCTTAATGTCATCCTGATTTTTTCTCAGGATGGCAGCTATCGGGGGAGTTTGTTCAGGATTGACGGGATCATGCACATAGTAAGGAAGTGGGGGATTATGCAAAAGAACATAGTCTATTTCTAGTTGTTCGAAGTACATAAATAACTTGGTTGCCCAACGACGGTAATTCATACCGTCAAGGAGTTCTAACTTAGCATCATGCATATTGGTAGAACTAGACATTGTAGTATGCAAATACGATTAATAATTGCTTTCAACTTGTTGGAATAAGATACCTGGAATGACATGGCACGCAACATCGTATCCAAATCCTTTGTGGTCGATATCTGATACTAGGGAGACGAAGAAGAATAGACAAGAACCACGCCGTGGTAAGGAGGCCACTGACTTGAAAGCAATTATTCCGGGTGGACCGTGGTGGCGATCAAATCCGGTTGCTTTCGAGGTTTACACTGTTGTCCCTCAGATGTGAGCCCACTCGCACAGCTGAGGCTGGAACAATGCAGACTTTGTCCAAGAGGAAAACAAATCTTACCAAAGAAATTCCGACAATTGAACAAACAATCGTCTGACGACAATCAGATTGCGCAATCGGGGAAAGACGAAGGAAGATGAACGGAAAAATTGATCGAGAATTATTTTGGCAGCAAGTATTGTGTATCAAATGGGGAGACACCCCTCTGTATTTATAGAAATATCTAAGGGGAAATTAATTAAACTCACACATAATGACACATTAAACCAACCTTTTAATGCTACCAATAAATACATGTAACAGCCACAATAAATTCACAAATTAAATCCAGATTTAAATTTGAATTCAAAAGATTTTAAAATCAGATTTTAAAAGATTTGAATTTGATTCAAAATATAAAATCAGATTTTGAATTCAAAAATAAAATAATTGTTTTATTTTTGAGAAATAAAATCAAGTTTTGCCCGCACCGCAGGTGCTCTACCAAAGCCCAAAGCCCAAAGCCCAAGCCCGACCCCGAGCCGAACGGCGGCGGCGCGCATTGGTTTGGCTCAAGCCTCAAGTTATCCCTTATTAGGCCCACACAAACCATAGAGGAGAGCAAAACAATTTAAACCCAAAAAACATTTTTAATTCTTTCAATGTGAGATTTAACCAAATGAGACTTTTAACCATACAAAACTCCAACAATTGAGCTTAGACACGCCTATAAAAATTTCTCGGGCGCCTTGACGAATAAAGCAGTTAAGCCATCCCTCAGTAGTGAACTTAACCCGCAGAAAGCAAGGACGATTGATGAAACAATTCAAATTATCCAGAATTATAGCATGAGCATAATCCAGAACATGCTCAAATAAAGTTTAATTGGCAGCCCAACCAAATCCCAAACATCCGCAATTTTAGAACATGTAAAAATTAGACTCGGCTTCAAAATTACGAAACAAATATTTGTTATTCAGGCTAACCACTTTCGAGGACAGAGTAGCCCAACGTGGAAGGCAACCTAACAACAATGTCCACGTAAATAAATGTTCCTTGGAGAAACTCCAAATCGGCTAGCAAGCGACGATAAGCAAAATTCACCGAATAATGACAAGAAATCTCCGCTACAGTGTATCAACTGTCGAAGTGATTAATGAGGACATCCGGTATATTTATTATGCACCGTCACCAAACGCTAGCTTTATCAATCTCATATTCCATTCTCCCATCTTTAAATGAAAAAAAGTTAGTTAACCTTGAGGCAATGAAGCCATAAGTTAATGAAAATAAATTTAAGAGCGTCATGAGGCAACGATCCAGAAATATCCTCGTACGCCCATCTTGCATTTCATTTGACATCACTCAATAAAAAACAAAAGTGAGAACAATAAACATGTGGTATAAGCAGGGAGAGATTGGAGGTATGCATTTAACAACTCCTGACAACCCCTTCCCAAGTCGAGGATCTCTTAACAATACAATCTTTAGGGATGATAATGAGACGGGTCCAAGGCGGAATTGACTATTTATTTGTTCACCCAATTTCTAACGGAAACAGAAATTTCTCATTTTAATCTTCATTTCTCATTCATTAAAAACATATTCAAAACATTTATTATAATTAAAAATATTTTTTATTAATGTATTTAAAAATATACTATTTAATATATCAGATAGGGGGATACCTCTCCCGTCCTCCCCGCCTCAAATAAAGTTGGGCATCCGCAATGTGGCGTAGCAATTATTTGAGCAGCGAAGGGATCATAAAATCATGTCAGGTTCATTCATAAATCAGGAAGGGAACATGAATCAAATCAAGATTGACTTGGTCCAATGCACTCCCGAAGTATTATGGCAAGTTCAAGACAAATTTGATGATCATGCGTATGTTACATTGTTAAGCACATACTGTAAATACCAGGTCATCTTGTCAAGTAATAAGAACAACAAAATACAAAAATAATACTAAAAGGTCACCGCATAGTAACATATATATTTAAAAGGTCATGGTGCATTTCAGAAACAAACTAAACACGTACAAGCTAGCTCTAACTAACCAACCATCACACACGACAACCGTTACAACGGTTATCATAACCTTAACTCCTAAACCTATAGCACCATACAAAGCACACACTATAGTGACACTAACACATTACACATTACACACAAACTTGACCTAGACTACCCCTATACCATGACCCATTGAACACCGTTTTAGACCGATCAGCCGCCGCGGGTATTGGTGAACTTGCCCTCGTCGATGTCGATGCCTTTCTCCTGAGCTCGCTGGCCGCCGGACTGGTCGACGGTGCTGAGGCCGCCCTTGCGGCCCATCTCCTGGTAGCCCTCCGTCCCGAGCTGCTCCTTGCGGGTCTGCCCTCCGCGGCTCCTCCCTTCCGCCAGGTGCTCCTGCGCCTCCAGGCTCTTCCCGCCCGTCCCGCCGGGCACCACCGTCTCCCCCTGCTTCGCCTTCGCGTCCAGCTCCTCCCTGTTTACTTGCTGCTGTCTCGATGCCATAGCTAACAACTCTATCACTATCACTCACTCTTGGCTTCAACTCTTGTATGAGTTAATGTTGATATGGTGAGGAGAGTTTGTGGGGGTGGGAGGGTTTTTATAGTGTGCGGTAGGTGTAGAGTAGACCGGAGAGCCGTGTCGACACGTGGAGTGATGACGAAGCGCGAGGAGAGGAGTGAAAGTGACACCTGTGTCGCGTGGTGCCGGTAAAAGACACGTGTCCTTGCCGACCTTGTGACGTCGGGGAGTTTGTGACACGTCGATGTCACTAGAAAAAACATGAAATCTCAGTGTTTTTTATTTTTATTTTATAAATTGCATTGGTATTAAATAAGTAGAAACTAACGAATTAGAAAACACTTTTGTTTACTTATTCTCGTTGAAATTCTTCTAGAAACAACCATCGTTTAATATTATTATATTGCTTACAATATGTCCCGTTTTGACTTATATGTAGACCAAGCAATAATGAACTGAATATGAAATTGTATAATAATGAGATTCTTATGGACATTTTTATTACTCTCAACTTTTTATATTACAAATTCCATTATATCCACTTATAGTAGATCAGGTGACAAATATGTGTCTTCTAATTTTCTTACCCATGAATAGATTAACCTTGATTCATTTTATAAATCGCAATTCACACGTGAGTTCTTCAGCTTTAATAAAACAAAATATGCGAGTTATTTAAAGAAACACTTA